>CAUYLG010013404.1:0-11362 GCA_963573385.1 Cacajao melanocephalus
GGGAGAGGTAGCATGGGAAGAAAAGCCAGATATAGGTGAAGGGGAGGAAAGCAGCAAATCACACTGCCACGTGTGTACCTATGCAACAATCTTGCATGTTCTTCACATGTACCCCAAAACATAAAATACAATAAAAAAAAAAAAAGAATGCAATTCCAGGGGGTAAGAACGAGGGACACGGCTAATGAATCAAGGCAATAGGGAAAGACAATTTGAGGATGCATTACTGAGCTGACCTCAGCTAACTGAGATTGATTGCTTAATCCCATTGAATTGTTTAAGAAGTTGGATCAACTCAATTTCATTTATGAGTAGAAACAAGGAGGATGAATTTATCTGCCATCACTTATCTCCCAATGGACAAAGTTTCATGCATTCACCCAGTGTTTCATGATTCCAGGTTGTACATCTATAGGCATTGTATCAGCATTAAGTATAGTCCTACAGTTGAGTTCACCAGCAATCCCATCCTGAGATGCATACAATGAGGGCATAAGGTGAGGTATTATCAGGATACACTTACATAAAGTATGTTGAAACTCACACAGCCAATTGCTATAATGACCATTGAAAATAGCACATAGGTAAAACTGAGATTTGCAAACAGATACCTAATACATCCCAGCACCTGAAGATGGTCTTTTGTCCTTGTGCCAGATCCACCCAAATGCCTAAGTATTCTAAGTCTTTTCCTTTTGTTGCCTCTATCTGACATCTTTAATGAGCCCATGTCTAGACATATCAAATATCCATATGTCATGGGGATGGCTGGTTACAAATGACAATAAGAAAAATCATATGGAAAAATATTTTAACAGAGGGGGAAAAGCAGTATGAGAAAAGCAAGTTGGAACCAGAACTCAAGCCCTGCCTACTGAGGTAGACTCACCTATTTGGATGCATACCACTTTTTTATCAAGCAGTTTACCTGGCCCATTTTACAAGCCTGGATGACTACCAGGATGTGGAGAACTGTAGAAAAGAGTTTTGCAAAGACAATTATATAACCTGGTGCTAGTACTAGCTCATGTTGAAATGAAAAGAAAAGAAGGTAAAGTAATGAATTGTTCATAATTTAATTCAATCATAAAGAGTATTCTAAAGTAATTCAATGAAGCACTATTTGCAGTATCAAAATGTTGGAAATAATGGAAATGCCTATTAATAAGTGACTGTTTAAACTAATTGGATATATGCATAAATAAACTACTATACAGCTGTATAAAGAATTAGAAAGCTCTTAATGCACTAACATGAAATGCTTTTCAAGATACCCTTTTTAGAAAAAAAAATGTGAACAGAAAGCCACACACATACATACACCCTTCCACACAGACAGACTTATTTGTGTGTTTATACATAGAATATCTCTGGAATAATGCCCAAGGAACAAATAACTGGCTGCCTGTAGAAAGGGAAACTGGATGGTGATAGGGCAGGATAAGAAGGAGCCTTTTTACTGTTGATTTTTTTGTTTGTTTTTATTGATACATAATATTTGTATATATTTATGGAGTACATGTGATACTTTGGACATATATAGAATGTGTAAGGATCAAGTCAAGGTCTTAAGGGTATCCATTACCTCTAGTATTTACCATGACTCTGTGTTGGGAATATTTCAGGTCCTCTCTTCTAACTTATTGCTTTTAGTTTTGTACATTTTCAATTTTATTGATTTAGGGATTGTTCTTTGCTTCTAATTTGTTGCCTTATTGTTGCCTTAAAATCGTATTTTAAATGAAATCATAGGGTTAATACATTGTAGATAGTTATTTCATTTTTAATTCTGTATATATTTATGTAGCAAAATGAAAAGTTGGTGTATTAGTCTTTTCTCACATTGCTAATAAAGACATACCAAAGACTGGGTAATTTATAAAGGAAAGAGGTTTAATTGACTCAAAGTTCCCCATGGCTGGGGAGACCTCACAATCATGGCAGAAGTTGAAGGAAGAGCAAAGGCACGTTTTACATGGTGGCAGGCAAAGAGCATGTGCAGGGGAACTTCCCTTCATAAAAGCATTAGATCTTATGAGACTTATTCACTATCATGAGAACAGCATGGGAAAGACCCACCCCCATGATTCAATTACCTCCCACTGGGTCCTTCCCACAACACATGGAAATCATGGGAGCTATAATTCAAGATGAGATTTGGATAGGGACACAGCCAAACTATATTAAACTCATTTAAAAAAAAAAAAAAAAGATACACATATGTAAAATCCAAAATGTTGGAACCACTGCTTTAAAGTCCCTTCTGTGGAATTGTCTATTTACTGTTCCCTTCTGACTTTGTGTCCCAGTTCTGAACCAGTGTCTCTGCCTTAGACACCTGCTTAGTAGCCCACTCTCTCAAGGAATCAGACCTCGCTATGCTTTTGTCATTCAATGTCCTTCACCATCACCACCACCTATGGATTAGCACCCTATCCCTGAAACGGGAAACTGTCACTGGGGCCATTCTACCTGCTGCTGGACCTCCCTACTGGACACAACTTGATTTATTTGCTGGAGTGGAGTGCTAAGGGCAGATTGCGTCCCTGCCAAATTCATGTTAAAGCCCTAATTTCCAACGGGATGGTATTTGGAGATGAAGCCTTGGAAGGTAATTAGGTTTAGGTGGGGCATGTAGTGAGGTCTCTGTGATGGGATTAATGACCTTATACAAACAGAAAGAGACATGAGATTTCTCTGTGTGTGTGTGTGTGTGTATATATCCACCAAGGAATGGCCAAATGAAGACATAACCAGGAATAAGGCCTTTACCAGAACACAACCATGCTGGCACTTATATCTTGAACTTCCAGCTTCCAGCACTGCAAGAAAAAAATTTCTGTTGTTTAAGACACCCAGTCAAGGATATGTTTTATAACAGCCTGAGTTAAGATGGTTTACTTGCTTTTTATTTTTAAGGAAGTAGGACTTTCTATTTTTGTATGTCTTTTCCCACCCAGGTTTATTGAGGTATAATTGACAAATAAAAATGTACATATTAGGGTGTACAATGTGATGTTTTGATATATATGCATACTGTGAGATGTTACCACATCAAGCTAATTAACATATCCATCACTTTATATGGTTACTTTTTTTGTGGTGAGAGTGCTTGAGATCTACTACCTTGGCAAAATTTAAGTATACAATACAGTATTATTAACTATAGCTATCACGATGTACATTAGACTCCCCAAAATTATTCATTTCACAACTGAAGGTTTGTACCCTTTGACCAACAACTCCCCTTTTCCCCTACTCCTTAGCTCCTGGTAACCACCATTCTACTCTCCATTTCTATCACTTCAACTATTTTCTAGATTGCACATATAAGTGAGATCATTCAGTATTTGCCTTTCTGTGTCTGGCTTAGTTCACTTAGCATAATGTTCTTCAGGTTCATCCATGTTGTCACAAATGGCAGGATTTCCTTCTTTTTGAAGGCTGAATAATACTAATAATACTCCATTATGTAAAGCTATATACACATATAAATACAGATATATAATATCTGTGTATATGCATGTGTGTGTATATATATGCATATATATGTGTATATATAGATACACACAAACATCACATTTTCGTTTTCCATTAGTCTGTTGATGGACACTTAGGTTGTTTCAATATCTTGACTACTGTGAATAATGCTGCAATATGCATGGGAATGCAAATAATTCTTCAGACAATAATTTTATTTCCTTTGGATATACACTAAGTAGTAGAATTGCTGGATCATATAGTATTTCTATTTTGAGTTTTTATAGGAACGCTATACTATTTTCCATAATGGCTATGCCAATTTACATACTAATTGTGTACAAGAGTTCCCTTTTCTCCACATCCTTGTCAATACTTCTTATCTTTTGGCTTTTAGGTAATAGCCATCCTAGCAGGTGTCAGGTGATATCTCATTGTGATTTTGAATTGTATTTATTTGATAATTAGTTATTTTGAGCACCTTTTCATATACCTCTTGTCCATTTGTTTATCTTCTTTGGAAAACTTTCTATTCAGACCTTTTGCCCATTTTTAAATTGGGTTTTCCTTGCTATTGAGTTGTATGAGTTCCTTACATAGTTTGAATACTAACCCTTTCAGATATATGTCTTACTAATATTTTCTCCAATTCTGTAGGATGCTTCTTTATTTTGTTCATCAACAAAATTTTTTCTTTTACAACTTTTATTTTAGATTCGGGGGTACATGTGCAGATTTGTTACAAAGGTATATTGCATGATGCTGAGGTTTGGGGTTTAATTGAACCCATTACCCAGGTAGTGAGCATAGTACCCAACAGGTATTTTTTTCAACCCTTGCCTCCTTTCTTCTCTCCCACCTCTAATAGCTCCCTGTGTCTGTTGTTCCCATCTTTATGTCCGTGTGTATCCAATGTTAATTCCCACTTCTAAATGAGAACATGCAGTATCTGGTTTTTTGTTTCTGTGTCAATTCACTTAGGATAATGGCCTCCAGTTGCATCTATGTTGCTGTAAAGAACATGATTTCATGTTTTTTATGGTTATATACTATTCCATTATGTATACGTACTACATTTTCTTTATCCAACCTATCATTGATGAATACCTTGGTTGATTCTTTGTCTTTACTATTGTAAATAGTGCTGTGATAAACATATGGGTGCATATGTCCTTTTGATAGAACAGTTTATTTTCCTTTGGGTATTTGTTAGTCTATTTTCACTTTGCTATAAGGAACTACCTGAGACTAGGTAATTTATAAAGGAAAGAGGTTTAATTGACTCACAGTTATGTGTGGCTGGGGAATCCTCTGGAAACTTACAATCATGGCGGAAGGTGAAGGAGAAACAAGCACCTTCTTCACAAGGTGGCAGAAGAGAGAGTGTGCAGGGGAAACTGCCAGTTATAAACCAACAGATCTCATGAGAACTCCCTCACTATCATGAGAACAGACGGGGGAAACTGCCCCCATGATCCAGTCACCTCCCACCAGGTCCCTCCCTCGACATGTGGGGATTTCAGTTCGAGATGAGGTTTGGGTGTGGTCACAGGACCAAACCGTATCAGGGTATATACCCAGTACCATTACTGCATACTGGTAATGGGATTGCTTGGTCAAATGATAGTTCACCACTTAGTTCTTTGAGAAATCTCTGCGCTGCTCTCCACAATGACTGAACTAATTTACATTTCTACCAACAGTGTATAAGTGCCCTCTTTTTTTCAAAGCCTCGCCAACATCTGTTTTTTTTTTTTTTTTTTTTTTTTTCTTTTTAATATTAACCATTGAAACTGGCATGATGTGGTATATAAATATGGTTTTTATTTGAATTTCACTGATTTTACTTTATGATTAGCATTTTTCCATACATTTGATAGCGATTTATATTTCTTCTTTTGAGAAGTACCTATTCACATCCTTTACCCACTTTGTAATGGGGTTGTTTTTTGTTCATTGATTTAGGTTTCCTATAGATTCCAGATATTAGAAATTTGTCAGATACAGAATTTGTAAATATTTTCTTTCACTATATAGGTTGTCTGTCTATTCCTTTGATAGTTTTTCTTGCTGTGCAGAAACTCTTTTATTTAATTAGGTCCCACTTATCGATTTTTGTTTTTGTTGCAATTCAATTGCTTTTGAGGACTTAGTCATAAATTCTTTCCCAAGGCTAGTGTCCAGAATGCTCTTTCCTAGGTTTTTTTCTAGGATTCTTATAGTTTGAGGTTTACATTTATTAATCCATCTCAATTTAATTTTTGCTTATGGTGTTAGGTAGGGGTCCAGGTTCATTCTTCAGCATATGGATAACCAGTTATCCCAGCACCCTTTATTGAATAGGAATCATTGCCCCATTGGTTATTTTTGTCAAGTTTGTCAAAGATCAGATGGTTTTGGATATATGGCTTTATTTCTGGGTTCTCTATTCTGTTCCATTGGTCTATGTGTCTGTTTTTGCACCAGTATCATGCTGTTTTGGTTACTGTAGCCTTGTCATATAGTTCGAAGTTGGGGAATAGCTATGTGGGGTCTTTTGGGGTTACATAAAATTTAGCATTTTTGTATTTCTATGAAAAAATCCATTGGAATCTTGATAAGGATTGCATTGAACCTATAGATCACTTTGCGTAGCATGTATATTTTAGCAATATTAATTTTTTCAATCTATGAACACAGGATAGGTTTCCATTTATTTAGGTCTTCTACAGTTTCTTTAATCTAGTTTTTTTTTGTTTTCAGTGTACAGATCTTCAACTCCATGGTTACATTTATTCCTAAGTATTTTATTCTTCTTGATGCTATTGTAAGTGGGATCATTTTTGGATAGTTTGTTGTTAGTGTATAGAAACACAATTGATTGTTGCATGTTAACAAAATTCAACATCCTTTCATGATAAAAAATAAAATAAAACTCTTAACAAAGCGAGTGTAAATGGAATGTACCTCAGTATAATAAGGGCCATCTATGACAAGCCTGCAGCTAATGTACTGAATGGTAAAAAGCTAAAAGCTTTTCTTCTGAGAACAGAAGCAAAACAAGGATGCCCATTGTTACCCTATCTATTAAACATAGAACTGGAAGTCCTAGACAGAACAACTAGGCAAAATAAGAGAAATAAAAGGCACACAAACCATAAATGAACAGGTGAAATTGGCACTGTAGCCAGAGTGACCTTGTCTCTAAAAAAGAGAGAGACCTTGTCTCTAAAAAAAATTTTAATAAATAAAGTTGTACAAGTATCTCCATTATTTTAAAAAACGAAGTGAAATTATCTCTGTTTGCAGATAACATAATCTTAAGTATAGAAAATTCTAAACCACCCCAAAACTAATACATTTAGTAAAGTTACGGAGTACAAAATTAACATATTTTCTTTCTTCCAGCTTTATTTAAGTATAATTGGTAAACAAAAACTGCACATAATGAGTGTGTACAACTGAATGAGTTTAGATATATATATAGACACATATATTCATGTTACCATCACTATAATCAAGGCAATAAACATATCTTTACCTCCAAAAGTTTCCTTCTGTTCTCTTTTTGTTGTTATTATTTGTTTTTGGTAAGAACATTTCATATGACTATTTTAGATGCCTTATATAAGAGAAATCTTGCAGCGTTTGTCCTTCTGTGACTGACTCATTTCACAGAAGCATAATGTTTTCCAGGTTTATCTACATTTTTGGAAATGGTAGGATTTCCTTCATTTTTAAGGTTAATAGTGTTTTACTATACACACACACACACACACATACACACACTACATATATACACATACATATACATAACATTTTCTTTACATGTAGTATATATTTAGATAAAGAATATGTAATACAATATTATGCTACATTTTAAAAAAAATCTTACTTTAAGTTCTGGGATACATGTGCTGAACGTGCAGGTTTGTAGGTATACATGTGCCATGATGGTTTGCTGCCCCTATCAACCTGTCATCTAGGTTTTAAGCCATGCATACATTAAGTATTTGTCCTGATGCTCTCCCCACTCCCCGACAGGCCCCAGTGTGTGATGTTCCCCTCCCTGTGTCCATGTGTTCTCATTCTTCGCCAGTATTCTACATACATTTTCTTTATCTAATTATCTGTTGATGGACATTTGGGCTGTTTCCATATCTTGGCTACTGTGAATAATACTGCAATAGATATGGGAAAGTAGATATCTCTTTGCGATCCTGTTATCAGTTCTTTTAAATATCTACCCAGAAGTGGGATTCCTGGATCATAAATATAGTAGCTCTATTTTTAATTTCTTGAGGAACTTCTATACTGCTTTCCATATAGCTACACCATTTTACATTCCTACCAACAGTGTGAAAGGGTTCACTTTTCTTCATATCATCACCAACCCTTATTATCTTTTGCTTTCTTTTCTAATAGCCATTCTAACAGATATGAGATGATATTGTGATGTTGATTTGCTTTTTCCTGATGATTAGCAATGTTAAGCATCTTTTCATATACTGTCAGTCAGGTACTGGCACAAAAATAGGCATACAGACCAATGAAACAGAATAGAGAGCCTGGAAATAAACCCACACATATAAGGACAACAAATCTTTGACAAGAGTGCTAAGTATATGCAATAGGGAAAATGTGTGTCTTTTCAAAAAATGGTGTTGGGAAAAGCAGCTATCCCATCCAAAATAATAAAACTGGTTCCTTATCTCATACCATGAACAAAAATTAGCACAAAATGGATTAAAGACTTAAGTGTAAGACCTGAAACTCTAAAATAGTTAGACAGAAATGTAGGAAAAAAAAAACTTCTTGACATTGGTCTTGGCTATAGTTTCTTAGATATGATACCAAAGCACAGGCAACAAAGGCAAGAATAGACACATGGAACTATATCAAACTAAAAAGCTTCTTTACTGGAAAAAAAACAATGAACAGAAAGAAAGGCAACCTATGGTATGGAAGAAATATTTACAAGCCACATATCTGATAAGGGTTTAATTTCCAAAATATGTAAGGAACTTCTACAACTCTATAGCTAAGAAACCAAAATAACTGGACTTTAAAAATGTCTGAGAGACTTGAACAGACATTTCTCCAAAGAGAGTTTACTTTCTAAAGTTTACTTATTCCTGCATTTTTCTTTACTTGAAGCTTTCCTTGCCAGCTCGTACTTATTTGGTCTCTATGATGTCCAGGGTTTGCCTTAGAAAACCCCCCTTAAAATATCATGTTTGCTTGCCAGATTGGAAGTTGTCGCAAGGATCTTCTAGATGATTTTTCTTTTCAGCTCTTCTTTACACCAAATGGCATATATTGAGATTACGTTCTGTGGCAGAGATTAGTTGTTATCTACCCCATTATCCATTCTCTCCATCTTCTTTGGTAACAAATCACTGAATTTTATTCAGGTGGTAACATATCTAGCTGAAAGAATATGGTTTACAGCCTCTCTTGAGGCTAGGTGTGTTCAGTGACTAAATTAGTATTAATAAAATATAAGTCAAAATACTATGAGAAATTTCTAGAATGTCCGAAATAGAAGCAAGTGAGTCCCCCACCCCTTATTTTCCCCTTTCTCTATCCTGACGCCTAGAATGCAAATGTGATATCTGGAACTCTACCAGCCTTCTTGTTCTATAAGAATAAGGGCAGAATAGTTGAATAGTTAACTGGAAGGAATGTGAGTCCATGAACGTCAGAGAATTATCACAGCTGTTCTACACTTCTCATATTCAGTTATCTGTTATGTGAGGTACAAAAACCATCTATCTTGTTTAATACACAATTATACTAGGTTTTCTGTCCCTTACAGCTGAAATTGATTCTAACTGATATATCTTACCTGTCATGTTTCCATGTCCCATTGAAGGTGACAAAGCCATGCCCCACAGTGTTTCAACACCCAACATGCTTGAGTAATAACACCTCCCTACATACGTAGGGGACATCAGTATGAATAGAATTTTAAACCCTACTCCAACTGTTGATTCTTTTGCTGTCTACATACCAATTTATTATTATTTTGCATACTTGGTGATTATTAATTTATAGTTGATTTTATTATCTCTCCAAACCATGAGGGGAGAGGAAGTCCCATGGCATGGGTGAAACATGCTTCTCTAAGAAAACCAAAAGAGAAGATGTTGGACATGCCAAGATCAAACTCATGAATACTGTCAAATCTTATTTAGAGTAATGACAGCCAAAGTTCTATCTACAGCTCAGACATCTCTTCTGACCGCCAATTACATGTGTTCATGTAAAAAGCACATGTATCTATTAGAAATGTTCATAGAAACACAGATTGAGATATTCCAAAACAGAAAGCTTCATCTTCACCCTAAAATCTCCTCTTCCTCATGTTTATTGCATCAAAGGGAGCCACTATCCACCTTGACGACATCCCCTAATCCTCTTGTTCCCTCACAGCAACTTCCAATCATCCTCCAGGATTTGCCTATCCTATTTCTGTGATAAATCTCTTCCATCCCTAGACTCTCATCCCACTGCCTCTCCCTTAACTCTGACCCTCATCATTTCTTGCTCTGACCACTGCAGTGACTTGAGATCTGGTCTCCTTAGCAACACAGTCTAATGCAGGCTTCACATTACGGTGCCATCCATCTGTCTGAGACATGTCAGAGTATGTCACTCCCTTGTTTAAAAGTTCTTAATGATGTCCAGTCATGAGGACAAAAAATTTAACTCTTCAATGTGACATTTAAGACCTTCCAAAATCTGGACCCAGCCCATGTGGTTGTTCTGACTCTTGCTGATTCAGCAATACAAACTTATTAACATTCCCATTAACACCGCATTCATTTCCAATTCTGAACACAGGATTGATGTGAAATCTACAAAATGCATGTGGTTCTCAACTAGTGAATCCAACCCAGGAAACCCAGCAAGATAATTCTCCTAATATGAGCTTCCTTCCACCACCTTTACCTCTGGGCCAAAAGAGTAAGTCCCTCCTGTATTAATGTCCACCTGCACAAGTTTATATGTGCCTCCTTTGTGTATCCATTATACTTTGTACATGGCTATACAATGTAATATTTCTATGCAGTTAAAGATCTTAGAAAGGAAGTGAGAGTGGCATCCATCTGGAACAGCACTAAGGTATATCCATGCTGCTGTGTGAACTTCCCCACATGTTCACCTGGCGTTCAGAGGTCAACAGAACCACTGTCATCAAAAAGAATTCAACCCTTATGCTCATGCTCCTTTCATCCTATTAACTTCAGGGATGTTCTACCTCCCCAAAACCCCGGCAGCCCCTTTGCCTCCTCCTCACACCTGGTATCACCCAAGCTTTGCACCTAGACTTACTAGCAGGACCCAGGCTATTCTTTCTGGAAGTCCTGCTAAACCAGTGACTTTGTCTCCGAAGATGTAAAATGAGTTTGAGCATCCAGGCCTCTCAACATTACTGATCCTTCCCAATCACTAAGGACACTCTGTCCACCTTTGCTTGGCCTGAATACTCTCATGTATCTAGAACCTACTCATTGTCACTAAATTCCAGATATCAAAGGAAATATTATCTGGAACTTCTTGTCTTTTTTTCTTTTAGAAAATATAATATCTCTGTCTGGTAGCCCTGCCTTCCCTCAAAGCTTAGAGTGAAGTGAAATAAATGCAGGGAAGTGGTCCTGTATTCTGTACAGTTAAGAAATGGGAAATTCAATATTTGTTTACAATAACGGCAAAGTTAAAATAACGCATGCTACATTGCCAAATGAAGAATAGTAGCGACATAAACACTGTCCTTAAAAAGATTCTTTTAGAAGAAAAGTATGAATCGAATCATTTACTGAAGTACTGTTTGAACAGATGGTGTGATTAACAGCTAACATGTAAGCCATCTTGGGAGTTTATGGAAAAGTAAACAAGT
>CAUYLG010013405.1:0-24973 GCA_963573385.1 Cacajao melanocephalus
GGAAAGGAAGGAAGGAAGGGAAAGGAAAGAGGGAAGGAAGGAAAGGAAGGAAGGGAAGGAGGGAAGGGAAAGGAAAGGAAGGAAGGAAGGGAAAGGAAAGGGAAGGAAGGAAGGGAAGGAAGGAGGGAAGGAAGGGAAGGAAGGGAAGGAAGGAAGGAAAGGAAGGAAGGAAGGGAAAGGAAAGGAAGGAAGGAAGGGAAGGAAGGAAGGGAAGGGAAAGGGAAGGAAGGAAGGAAGGGAAGGAAGGAAGGAAGGGAAGGAAGGAAGGGAAGGAAGGAGGGAAGGAAGGGAAGGAAGGGAAGGAAGGAAGGGAAGGAAGGAAGGAAAGGAAAGAAGGAAGGGAAGGAAAGGAAAGGAAGGAAGGAAGGAAAGAAGGAAGGAAGGGAAAGGAAAGGAAGGAAGGAAGGGAAAGGAAAGAGGGAAGGAAGGAAAGGAAGGAAGGGAAGGAAGGAAGGGAAGGGAAAGGAAAGGAAGGAAGGAAGGGAAAGGAAAGAGGGAAGGAAGGAAAGGAAGGAAGGGAAGGAGGGAAGGGAAAGGAAAGGAAGGAAGGAAAGGGAAAGGAAAGGGAAGGAAGGAAGGAAGGAAGGAAGGAAGAAGGAAGGAGGGAGACCCTAGTGCACTAGATTTCAGGTGCTGGGGACAGACTGCTGAGCAGTCTGACACTCTGATAGTCCCTTTCTGACTAGGGCTGGAGATGCAATGGTAATGGTAGAGTCTGTGAGCTAATAGCAGCGGAAGGAACAGAGGCAGGGTGTACGGGTAGGGATTGCACTGTTAGATGGTTGGATACAGTGGCTGCAGAAAGCCTTAGTGAGAGGGTGACAGGTAAGCGAAGACTGGAGGAAGCGAGCTAGGTGGGCAGATACATCGGGAGAGAGGATTCTGGGTAGAGGTAGCAGAGCGAGCCAAGGACCCTGGGCGGGAACACGCTTGGTAGGTTTTAGGGACAGATGAATCTGATAGAGAGGGTGAGGAAGAAGGAGGAGTGTAGGGTGAGTCCCTGTGTCTGGCTGGGTGACTGGCAGATGGTGGAGATGGGAGAGATGGTGACTCCAGGTCTAGACAGCCTAGATGAGCACTGTGTCCCTGGCACTCAGTATGGTGCCTGGTACATGGGAAGTGCTCAGAGACTGCTGAATGAATGCATGATGCCATCTCGCAGGGGTTTCCTGGATAGATGGGTGTGTGTGTATGTGATTGTCTAGAGCCAGAAGGAAGTCAGAAAATCCCAGGGACTTTGGTCAGTTGCACTGATCTTGAAAGGACAGCATGTGCTTCACTAAGGCAGGGTCTAACTCGTGGCGCTGCAGGCAGGGGCCCTCAGGCAGCAGACAACACGTTTCTCCCGTCCCAGGAAGGTCTTCATGTGAGGTGAACTAGTAACTTCCCTTATAGAAAATATACGTTGGCCAGTGTGGATACCCTCATGTTTGTCATATGTCCATTGAATAAAGGAATCAATTTAGTGGTGGGTGAGAAAAGCAATGAGAGGCCAGTGGCAGAGAGGTGGGCAGGAGGCACTGAGGTTTGCAAACAGGTGACTTGGTCCTGATAGTAGAAAAGGGATCCAGGTATTTGACAGCCTTCAAGGCAAGGAGGCCTTCTTTGTTTGTTTTTTGAGATGAGGTCTCACTCTGTCACTCAGGCTGGGTGCAGTGGCATGATGTCAGCTCACTGCAACCTCCACCTCCTGGGTTCAAGCGATTCTTGTGCCTCAGCTTCCTGAATATCTGGGATTACAGGCATGCACCACCATGCTCTGCTAATTTTGTATTTTTAGTTGAGACAGGGGTTTCACCATGTTGGTCAGGCTGGTCATGAACTCCCAACTTCAGGTGATCCGCCCACCTTGGCCTCCCAAAGTGCTATGATTACAGGCATGAGCCACTGCGCCTGGCTGCAAGGATGCTTCTGTCTCCATGCAACATTGGCCACATGTGTGCTCTACTGGTGGTGGCCAGGGTGTGTCTGGAGATGACTGGGTCTCCATATTGCCTTGACTGAACTGGAGTAGCCCTCTACACAATCAACTGCCAGCCCCTTCTCCACCATCACAGCCCAAACTTAGAAGGCTTGATTTACTGTCTAACTGCATAAACCAGTCCATCTGAGAATTGTAAATAGTTCCTGACCAAATGTGTAGAGAAGCCTGATTCAGGGCGCCGAAAATACAAAGAGACACAGACAAGCATTATTTGTAGCAGTGAAGCTTGGGAGCAAAGCCCAACATCCAATAAGGGAAGACAGGCTGAGCAAACCATAGCACACGGTTACAATGAAATATTATATGGGTGTGAACTCATCTATCTTTCTTTTTTTGAGACGGAATTTCGCTCTTGTTGCCCAGGCTGGAGTATAATAGTGCTATCTTGGCTCACCACAACCTCTGCCTCCCAGGTTTAAGGGCTTCTTCCTCCTCAGCCTCCCGTGTATCTGGGATTACAGGCATGTGCCACCACGCCTGACTAATTTTGTATTTTAGTAGAGACTGGGTTTCCCCATGTTAGTCAGACTGGTCTTGAACTCCCGACCTCAGGTGGGCGGATCACTTGAGGTCAGGAGTTTGTGATCAGCCTGGTCAACATGGAGAAGCCTCATCTCCACAAAATATATAAAAATTAGCTGGGCATGGTGGCGCAAACCCATAATCCCGGCTACTCAGGAGACTGAGGCAGGAGAATTGCTTAAACCTGGGAGGCAGAGGTTTCAGTGAGCCAAGATTGTGCCACTGCACTCTAGCCTGGGACAGAGTAAGGCTCCATCTCAAGAAAAAAAAAAAAAAAAAAAATATATATATACACACACACACACACACACACACACACACACACACACATCTATCTATCTATCTATCTATCTATCTATCTATCTATCTATCTATCTATCTCATAAAGACTTTCAGTCCAGTCTAAAGATGACTCTCTGGGGGAAAAAAAGAGCACTAACACGTTCACGGTCACTGTACTCTCTGGTGGTGGTGGGATTGAAGGAGGATTTTTATGTTTTTTACATTTTTAATAATTTTACGATTTTTTTTACATGAACATGTATGGCTTTCATAACAACCTGAAAATCATTAAAATGAAGATTCGAAAAAAACATTTTGTGCTAACAAAATAAAAAGCAATTACGTGAACAAGTCAGTGATCATTAATTCATTAGAAGTTGTGGGGATTTTGTTTGTTTGTTGTAAAGAGCCAGGGTTGCCTAGGCTGGTCTTGAACTCCTGGGCTCAGGTGATTCTGCCTCAGCCTCTGGAGCAGCTGAGACTACAGGCATGTGCCACCATGCCCAGATGTTCTCAGTGAAAAATGTTAAAGCTAATTTAATTGCCTTTGAACCTGTCATTTATTATTGGAATTTTTTTTTTCTTTGAGACAGAGTCTTGCTCTGTTGCCCAGGTTGGAGTACAACGGTGTGATTTCGGCTCACTGCAACCTCTGCCTCCCAGGTTCAAGGAATTCTCCTGCCTCAGCCTCCCGAGTAGTTGGGATTACAGGGATTAGTGCCTAGCTAATTTTTATATTTTTAGTAGAGACAGGGTTTCACCATGTTGGTCAGGCTGGTCTCAAACTCTTGACCTCATGATCTGCCGACCTTGGCCTCCCAAAGTGCTGGGATTACAGGCATGAGCCATCATGCCCAGCAAGAAATATATATATATTTAAATTTACTTGTCATTGAACTTACTGATAAGAAGCCTTATTACAAAACTAGAAAAATAGTATCCATTGTTTTTAACCTTTATCAAATTATCCCTGGCACTTGAGCAAGTCCTATTTGCCAAATATTTGAGGGAATGGTTTTGCTATGAACTTAATGTTTTATTTTCAATCTATCTATACACTTGGCAAAAATAATAACAATAATAGACCATATGTTTGCGCAGAACTTTATAATTTTGGAAGGCACAGTAAGTGCTGGGTACTAGTCTAAGCTCTGAGGATATTATAGTGAATAAACCAGTTAAAAGTCCTTGCCCTTGCAGGGCTCACATTATATCAGTGTGGGCATACAATAAACAAATGAGTAAGATATACAGATGTCGGGGACAGTAAGGGCTCTGGAGAAAAATGGAGAGAAGAGGGATAGGTAATGAACAGGGGCCTGCTCTTTTAAATCAGTTTGATTACTATTCAAACAGGAAAAAAAAGGTGTTTAAAAATACTATAGCCTGTGGACAATTAACATATTCTTTTTCAGAGTGATTGAAGATATACATGAAAGAATTATTCTAGGCCCGGTGAGGTGGCTCATGCCTGTAATCCCAGCACTTTGGGAGGCCCAGACAGGTGGATCACGAGGTCAGGAGTTTGAGACCATCCTGGCCAACATGGTGAAACCCCATCCCTATTTAAAAAAAAAAAGAAAAGAAAGAATCATTCTAATAACTGATTACGTGTCATCTAAATTACAGTGGGTTAATTATCAGTTTTACAAACTCAAACAATTATGATGAGTCATAGTGATGGTTTAAGTATTCTATACCTGGCAGAGTTAGTTGGTCATTAAACTTTCTAAGCATCAGTGTTCTCCTCAATAAAATGGGGACAATTATAGTTCCTAAATCAGAGAGCTGGTTATCAGAATTCAAAGAGAAAACACGTACGTTTAGGAAGCAGCCTGTGTGCAACGCATATTCAGTGTCAACACCGCAGGCCACGGCAGAGGTCCGCTGGACATGGCTATGTGCTATTTGTACATGATTTCTTCATCCTCACACTATTCTGGGAGGTGTATAATGTTTACTCCCATTTTCAAGAGGGAACTGAGGCTTTGAAGGATGAGTCTGCTGCCCAGAACCACATGCTATAAACCCAGGCGGTCCAGCTCCAAAAAAACTCTCAGCTGTGACTCCTGTTTGTGTCTGCTTGCTAAGGGACTGCAGAAGCCCTCCTGACCTCAGTTTCTCCCTTTAGGAGGCTGAGAGCAGATGCTCCTCACCCTGTCCGCTGAGTACTTCCAGGGCAAGGGCTTTAGGCAATGGCCCTCTGAGGGTGACTGGCTGGTTATTCCCAAAGCCTGACGGTAATGCCTGCATCCCTGTCACGTTCCCCACTGGCTGTGTTCCAAATCCTGACTGAAGCAGGAGACTCAAACCTAATTAGTTCCTGATTAACTCCTTTGGGAAGATGAGGAGTGAGGATTTTGGAAGACACAGCTATGTGACCCCTAGTGGGTGAATGGGCTAGGGGACGGGGGAGCTACAGAGGAAGAAGAGAGAGGGGGTTTCTGTGTAGGAGTCCCCAAGAGGCAGCTCATCCTGCCTGTCTCACCAGGCACCCTGCAAACCCCCTGGCACCATGTGGACAGGTTTCCTCATTTGAGAATCCTCCCCCATCCCTGTTCTGGGTGTCTGGGCCACAGGTGGCCAGGGACCAACATGGGTGTGAACTGGACCACAGCTTTCTTCCCACCGCTCCTGGCTGCCTTCCCGCTTCTTGCCACCTCCAGGATCCCAGCATCCCCTACCAGCCCCTGGGCCTCTGCCCTGCTCTGCTCTGGGTCTAAGGCTCCAGCTGAACAGACTGGGGCAAATACCTTCCTGGGGACACCCTGCTCTGAAATTTTAAACTCCCAGTCTATCACTGGCTCCATTTCCTCCCCAACATCCATTTCTGGTGCATCGCAGTCTGAGAGAGATCAAGACTGAGACCCCTCAGGCTGTCTCCCTGGTGCTTCTGGCTGCCTGTCTGAACCATCACCATCGGTGTCTCCAAGCTGCCTGACAGCCTGATTGGCTCCTCAGGGAAAGCAATCCTCCACCTGGGAGTGGAGGGAGGCGTGTTAATTCCCTTGTACAGAGCTCGAGCGATGGGCGGGTGCCCCTCTCTGGGGCAACAGACACCAGCCAAGGCCAAAAGGAAAAATGGTGCGCCTTACAATCAGATGCAGCTTTTTCACCCTGGGTAGCAGGGGAAATCTGGGCTGGGTGGCAGAGAGCCTTGGAGGAGGGAGTGTCTGAGAAAGGGTGGGCCCTAAGGAGAAAGTTCTGCTGTCAATGGCTTGGGGGATTCAAAGGCCCCCTTGGAGGGGCTGGGAGCACCACTTCAGATTCAGAGGAACTCAATCTCAGCAACTACTGGTGCTGGACACCTCATGACACCTGTAGCCCACTGCAATTGACCACTGGCTGCGTGCCAGGCACCAGGCTACATGCCCCCACCAGCATCATCTCATTTAATCCTCCCAATTCACCTTCACCATGTTTCAAATGAGGAAACTGAGGCTCAGAGAGGTTTGTGTCTTGCCTAAGGTTGCACAGCCGGGAAGTACAGCCAAGCCCACGTTCTGGTTCCAAAGCCCTTAAACATCCTGTTCATAACAGACTCCTGCTTACTTTCAGATGAGGAAACTGAGGCACAGGGTGGTGAAGTCTCTCGTTCCAGCAGAGCAGTTAGGATGTTTGAGTCCAGAGTGGCATGCTCTCTCGGCAGGTGCCCGTCGGAAATCGTGATTCAAGACCAAGGACCCCTGAACCCCTGTCTCTCGCACCAGTCACTTGTGCCCTCCCTTTCCCATCCTGTCCCTGGCCACCCACACCGGCACCTGCTCTAGATGGAGAGGGCAGCCCCAGGTCCTCACTGCTCTCCAGCCTCCGGACCGCGGAGCCTGATGGGGAGAGAGGAAGGGCAGCGCGAGTCAGCCGGGGCTGGGCCCTGCCCCTGGGGAGCCGCGGCGGTGCCACTCAGCGCTACGCAGTCAGTAGGAGCTGTCGCCTGGTACTCAGCCTCGGGTCCCTCTGACAGCGCAAGGGAAGGTCTGCATCAAAGGGGGAGAAGGTGCGGAGGGCGCGCTCCTTCTCCCACGCTAGGCACTGAGACAGGGGTATACCCCGGGCGACTTGCTCGTCGAAGGGTCAAACTTCTAGCTCAAGGGGGTGGGGGTGGATTCGAACTCCAAACTCCGCGAAACCCCAGCCCCTTTCCCCACCCACCCCGGCCGAGAGTGCGCCCTAGTTTTCCCTTCTTGGTTGGGTTGTCCAGGGATCCCCAAAACCCAGGGCGAGGAGCTGAGGAGGCGGTCTTGGGTTCCCCACACGGGCTGTTTGTTCGTCGGGGTCTCAAGTCAGGCAGAAACCTTGGATACCTCCCCTTCCCCGCAGCCCGAAGGCGCGCTCGGGGTCAGCCTCGGCTCGCGCAGGTAGCCCGCACCAGGGTCGAGGGTCCGCGGAAGACCCGGGATCCCGCTCCGTTCCGAGCGCGCTGCAGTTCCGCTCCGGACCGCGCATCCTCCCGCCCCGCGCACCGAGGCTCCGCGCGGCGCGCCCCCGGGTGTGTCGTTCGTGGATACCGCAGCTGAGCGCGGGTGTAGGGGGCCGGGACCCCCGCCCGCCCCTCCCCCGCGCCGCCCGGCCCCACGCCCCTTACTCGGCTTGGCTGCCGCGCTCCGCTCAGTGCGCCGCAGCGCCGGCTCCAGCTTCGGCTCCAGCTCCGCTTCCCGCTCCGGCTCCGGCTCCCGCTCAGGTTCCCGCTCGGAGACCACTGCGCTCGGGCTCGGGCTCGGGCTCGGGCTCGGGCGTCGCGGGGGGCGCGCCGTTCCGCCTCGCCCAGCTGGGCGTGCAGGGGCGGGGCCGGGCGAGCCGGGCCGACCCGCCGCCCGCGATCCCGGGCCGAGGCGGCGGCGACGGCTTTCCAGGCCCCGGCCCCCGGCCCCGGCCCTGCCCTGCCGCAGCCCCGCCCGGCCGCCCGTCGTCTCCGCGCCGCCGCCCACGCCACCGTCACCGGCTCCGGCCCCCCTCGGCGGCGGCGCGGCTCCCGGGCCTCAGCACCGTGGCGCCGCGGCCCGGGTCACTCCGAGATGGGGGGACGCGGGTGACGGGGGAGGGCCGAGCCGCGCCCCTCTGCGCACAGCCAGCCCGACACCCACACAGCGGCAGGCGGGGCAGGGCGGCGAGAAGGCCGGGAAATGCAGGAGGCCGGCGCACCAGCCAGACGTGTGAAGAGGACACACAGGCGTGTGTAGGGAATGACACACGGACGCGAGCGGGGAGCCACTGACACGTGCAGAGAAGGGTAGACAAACGAGGTATCAGGGAAGGACAGCCAGACAGGCTGGACCGAGGCTAGGCTGGGCATTTGAGCAGGGGACCTGTGTCGCGGGAAAAGAGCAAAGGGCAGGATGGAGAGGGGGACCCAGCGTGGATGGGTCGCTGGAAGGGGCAGGCGAGCCTGGCAGGGCCTCCCGCTCGCAGTTGCTGGCAGGTGAGTTCTGGGATGCTAGCTAGGCCTGGCCGAAGGCTTCCCTCGGAGCCACCAGCAGGCCTAGTTCCTTCACCTACTCACCCTCCTTGTGCCACTGTTCTCCGCTGCACAAACCTCAGGGCAAGGAGCTCAGCCCTGGCAGGTGGAAGCCTGCCTCCATCTGGGGTTCCAGGCTTCCAGGACCTGCTCTGTCCCCACCCTGCTTTGGGGCTTTGGACGAATCCCAGCCCATCTTCCAGGCCTCCCCGTCCTCATTAGGCTATTGCTCCAGATGATTGTACCCCTACTGTGTTGGGGTGCTCTGCAGCATCCCGGAGTTATTTGTTTAACCTCCGCTACTTGCCTGGGAACGCCAAGGAGGGCAGTCTGGGTAGTGCTGCAGGGGTCTGCACAGGGCGGGCTGTCAGTGGATTTACTGCAGAATTGATGAAATGTGTTGTTGCTAATACTCTCTGAACCCCTACTGTGGATGAGGAAACTGGGGTTTAGGAGGCAAGGGGGGTCAAAAGCTGGGTTTGTTTCAAAACCCCAAAGGCTTGTCACTGGCCAGAAAGTGATTCTCAAAAATAAAACATGGTGACAAAGAGCTGAACATGTTGATGCTAAACCCTGGGGAAGCAGTGAACCCACGGGGATGGTGTGGAAGGGAAAGTTGGCCAGGGACTGGGCCTGCAGGCAGGATGGGGCAGAGCAGGCTCCAGTGGAGAAAACAAACCTCACTCCACCCCAGTCCTGCTAGTCATCGGGTCTTACGCTTCCCTGGGGCCAGGCATGGGGAGCTGCGTGGTCTAGGGCTTGGGTGCCTGAGGACATCTCCCAGCCTCCTCTGGTAACTGTTCGTTCTGGGCTCTGCCCCCTGCACTGCTTACCCCACCCCTCCTGCAGACTGGGGCTGTCGTGGGGGCATCTGCTCTGAGTAAGGGATGAGGCCAGAATAAAGGGAAACATCTCTCCGAGAACCGAAGAAGGGGACCTGAGAGACCCTTTGTCCAACCTCATGCATTTATTTTATGAATGGACAAATGAGGGATCAGAGAAAGGAGGGGATAGGCTAGGATTGGAGCGCTAGGACCCGAGGCTCTATGACTCCCAAGCTAGGGCGGCGCCCACTTGATCTCTCTGAGGATACCTGCTGACCCTTTCAGGATGGATATTCTAGTGGTTGAGTGGTTTTGCCTGTAAGCTGCCCCCTTTGGCAAGACTGCGTGTGTGTGTGTGTTGTGGTGGTGGGGGGTTGGGGAATGGGGATATGTGTGTGTGACACACTTTGAGTGAGTCCTTGTGGAAGGTCCTAGCCCTAAAGGGTTCATTCCCCTCCGCTACCTTATTTGTCCGTCACTGGCCTGGCTTGCTCCTCAGACTGGAACCCAGAACTGTTTTCCAGTGGTGGTGGTGGTAGCTTCAGGGAGCTGGCTTATGACTACATGCCTACGAATCGCTGTGTGCCTATGTATCTATCCGCAAATATATGTTAGTGTAGGGCACTTGGAAAACACCAAAAAGAGAAAGAAGAAAAGAAAAGCCAGTCATTGTGAATATTTTTGTTTTCCTTTCCTTTCATACTTGTTTTTCTTTCCTTTTCCTTTTTCTGTTGCCTGCTTTCCTTTCTTGTTACTTGTGTTACTCTACAAGTGTCCTTAAATGGAGTGAGCTTGCTGACTGATATCTCGTCTCCTATGTCACACTTTTAGTGGCTGCCTAGCATGGCATCAGGTTGTGTTGCATATTTTTTTATCCAGTCCCCTATTTCTGAGCATTTAGTTTGTTTCTATTTTTCATACTTCTAAACAACACTGCAATGGACATCTTCAGGGGTAGGCTTGCGGATGTCCATGACTATTCCTTACGTCTCTAGGTATGTTATAGTTTTGAGAGTTTCTTCTGTGTAGAGTCAGATTTGCAGGAGGGGCATTCCTGGGTACCAGGGAGGGACAGTGGTTAGTGTTTGCTTGGCCTAGGGATAGGTAGGGATGCTGGAGGGAGGAGTCTGAGGGAAATCAGGAAGTGACATCTCAGGACAGTGAGATGCCCAGAGAGTCCCCAAGGGCTGGGCTGTGTCCTCATGAATCCTCATGTATTTTGTATTTTTAGTAGTGATGGGGTTTCACCATGTTGCCCAGGCTGGTCTCAAATTCCTGACCTAGAGTAATCTGCCCGCCTTGGCTTCCCAAAGTGTTGGGATTACAGGCGTGAACCACCAGGCACATTCTGGGGATTTACTAAGCCCTTGTCAACGTTTCTCCTGGATGGAGAGGCTAGGTCAGTGATACAGTTTGAATCTGTGTCTCATGTTGGAGGTGGGGCCTGGTGGGAGGTGATTGGGTCGTGGGGATCCCTGGTGACTTGGTTCTGTCCTTGAGATAGTGAGTCCTCATGACTCGTGAGGACTCTGGGACATGAAGGACTCTTCCTAACATGAAGCCCTGGAGTGTGCTTCATGTTACCCCAGCCACTCACAGGGAATCCCAATAAAAGTCTCTCCTGTTTGCAAAGAACGGGAACCATAATGTCATTCATCCCAAACAGAGCCCACGGCGTGGAGATGTTGGAAGGGTCTCTTGAGCCTGATCAACTCATATCTCCCTACCATCCTTCTTTAAAATGTCTTTGCTTTACGCCCTTTTTTCTCCCCACTGTGATGGCCAACTTGTCAATTTTATTGTTGGGTGGTCCTCTGACACTAAGGGTGGAGGAGGGGAGAGGGAAAGACTTTCAGGATGGCCTGGTCTTTGGGTGGGCTATCTGTCTACAAAACCCATCAGACCTTTCAGGAAGGTTACCTCTTGCTAATATACCTCTTCTACAGAAATAGCATATCATGGTACCATGTCAAAAGTGTCTTCGTAGTCTTGAATTACATTAAAAAGGACCCAGATCTCTCTATTGCCTTGGCCTTGAAGCTAGGGAGCCCACCATACCCTAAAAAGAGAGGCAGGGAAACCTATCCCACCAGGTTTGGAAAGGTATTTCCTCTTTTCATCTGCATTTTGCTAAAGGTCCCCCTGATCATGTCTTGGTTGTGATAAGCGGAGATGTAGGAGGAGACCCTAATTCATGCTTGGGGGTGGGAGGTTGAGTGGAAGGGACAGGCAACAGGGCCTCCTAAAGCCCCCAGATTCAGAGGTGACAGCTGAAGTAGAGGGAGGAAACTCAGGGGCAGGGAAATATCTGAAAGCCCTGGAATACGCCTCAAGGCGCCCCTCGCTGCTGAGAGCTGGAAAAGCTTTGTGCTTTTACGCCCGCTTTATAGATGGGGAGACTGAGGCCCTGAGAAATTAACTGACTTTTCAGAGACACACACCTGGCTAAGTGGTACCAGGTAGAATTATGAAACACCTTAAAAAAAGATGAGAAGGTGTCCGTTTTAATTGGATATTAGCTCTTGCCTGTTTCTGTCAGAGTCTGTGCCTGTCATGGTCTCTGAGCTATTTTATATTCTGTAAGTTACAGAAAACTGGTAATAATGCAAACTATTCTTGTCCAATGAGATGAAAATGAAGTTTGTCAGGTGAGATCAATTGGTATCTTGTAGGGGTGGGTGTGCTAAACACTGTGTATAGACACGTGCTCCTTGGTTGCTGCTTTGAATTGTGCAAAATATCTTACTGGTTCCCTCATCAAGGAGTCAAAATCTTTGACATGTGCACATTTTATATTGCTATGACATTCATGATTTTATTTTTTAAAAAACGTATTTTAGTAAGCTTGGAATTTCATCAAATGGGTCTGTCTTATACCAGAGATTTGTCTTTTGTGGGAGGCATTAGGGCCTTGGGTCTTCAGAAGAGAGGGAAATTAGTGTCGGCTGGGTCAATCCTAGAGGGCTCTCTGGAAGAGGGAGCCTTTAGGGGTGCAAAAGGATTTATAGAGTGAGACCTGAAGGTAGAGGGCTTCCCAGGTCAGAGGACAGGCTCTTGGGTCAGAAAGGAGTAAAGCGGCAGGTAAAGAGGCCTGTCTGAACAAAGGGTGGGCTCTGAGGTCCCAGGGGCCAGATGGGAGATAGAAGTGAGACTCCAGGTAAAGGAGCCTGCACTTCACACTGTGGGCAGCAGAGAGCCACTGCAGGCTCTTGAGGGAGGAAGGGACTTAATAAAATGTACTTGCTTAGAAGGCTGGTCTCTCAGGTCCTAGACCATTCTGGGGATTTTTCTTTTTCTTTTTGAGACAGAGTCTCACTCTGTCACCCAGGCTGGAGTGCAGTGGTGTGATCTTGGCTCACTGCAACCTCCGCCTCCTGGGTTCAAGTGATTCTCCTGCCTTAGCCTCCCGAGCAGCTGGTATTACAGGCACCTGCCACCACGCCCTGCTAATTTTTGTATTTTTAGTAGAGATGGGGTTTCACCATGTTGCCCAGATTGGTCTCGAATTCCTGACCTCAAGTGATCCGCCCTCCTTGGCCTCCCAAAGCGCTGGGATGACAGGTGTGAGCCACCACGCCTGGCCCAAATTCTGGATTTAATAAGCCCTTGGCACCATTTCTCCTGGCTGGAGAAGCTAGGTCAATGATATGGTTTGAATCTGTGTTTCATGTTGAAAGGTCATCCCAGGTGTTGGAGGTGGGTCCTGGTGAGAGGTGATTGGGTCATGGGGGCAGATCCCTGATGGCTTGGTTCTGTCCTCTGTGAGGTCTGGTTTTTAAAAGTGTGTCCCCCACACCCTCACTCTCTCTCTTGCTCCTGCTTCTGTCAAGTGACACCTACTCCCACTTCACCTTTCGCTGTGAGTAAAAGCTCCCTGAGGCCTTCCCAGAAGCCAAGCAGATGCTGGTGCCATGCTTGTATAGCCTCAGAGCCATCAGCCAAATAAACCTCTTTCCTTACAAATTACCCAGGTTCAGGTATTCCTTTAGAGCAATGTAAGAACAGCTTAACATAGCCAGGCTGTACCTTCTGTTGCCCCTTAGGAGGGAAGCCTCCCTGCCAGGACCCTGGGCTAGGTCTCCAGGAGCTGAAGTGTAAAAGGCAGCCTGTCCTCTCCTATCCCCAGGGGCCCTTCTGGGAAAACTTATTTCTGGGCCTTCTTGAAGATCTCTATTCAGGGTAGAGCTTATTTCAGGGTAAGTGGCTGAGGGCTGAGCAGGGACTGCGTGTAGAACTTTCTGCTCCTGCTCCCTGCCGAGTCCTGACATCTCCTCAGAGAGGCCTGATAATGTGTTGGTTACGTTACATGCAGCATTTAATTCCATCCTCCCAGCATCCTGAGGAGTTGGGTAAGAATGTCTTCATTTTTCACATGTAGCAGTGAGGTTTATAGAACTCAAGTAACTTGCTCAAGGACACGTAGCTACTTAGGAGCAGAATTTCTACCTAAGCCTGCCCCAAACTGTTAAAACACACACGCTGAATGAAGAGACCCCCCCAAACAGGCTTTGTGTGAGCAACATGGGTGTGGGTGGGCTGAGTCTGAAAAGAGTCAGCGGAGGGCGGTGGGATAGGAGTTGGTTTTATAGGTTTGGGGTGGGTAGTGGAAAGTTATGGAAGTTACAGTTTAGGGCGTTTTTTTGCAAGCTGGGAGGGGGTCTTAGGTTTGCAAGCTGGGAGGGGGTCGTAGGGTGTGGAGTCGCAAGGTTGACCAAGGTCAGTTACAAAGTCCAGTGGCCTTATCAATTGGGGCAGGAATAAGAAACAATAGAAAAACGTCTCAAAGTTAAAAGTAGGCGCCACAGGGGTTGATCATTTCTTCCTCTTTTCATGGTCTTCCAGTTACTTCAGATTTTCCAGGAACTCACCTGGAGTGTCCGTGCAGGTCACAGAGGTTTACATGGTGTCCTTGGAGCCATCAGTCCGCCTAAAAGACCTTATACAAACAAGTTGGGCCAAAATAGGCAAAATTGCTCCTTTGTGGGGCTCACTGCCTAGAGCGGGTGATACACGTTAGTCAAGGAGTCATGGGGTAGATGTAAAGTCACATTGATAAGGTGGCCACAAAGATCTGACCTTGCCAGGGTGTAGGGTGAGGCCAGAGAAGCGGCGAGGGGCCAGGGCTGATTTTCATCTTGACAGCAAATGTGTTAGAATATTTTAAGCAATGTTGGAGAGGCATAGAAGCAGACCTGCATTTTGAAAAGACAGCTTTAGTGGTAGTGAGGAGATGGTTGGGGCAAAGACAGAATGGAGGCAGGGGCTGAGCACGGTGGCTCGTGCGGTGGCTCATCTCAACATGCTGGGAGGCTGAGGTGGGAGGATTGCTTGAGTCCAGGAGTTTGAGACCAGCGTGGGCAACACTGTGAGACCCCATGTCTTTACAAAAATAAAAGTAAAATAAAAATTAGCTAGATGTGGTGATGCCTGCTTGTGGTCCCAGCTACTCGGGAGGCTGAGACAGGAGGATCACTTGAGCTCTGGAGATCAAAGCTGCAGTGATCTGTGATTGGGCCACTGCATCACAGCTTGGACCCTACCTCAAAAACAAAGAGAGAGGAGGCAGGGAAGCTGGCTAGGTGGTGGTCACACTAGCCTAGGAGGGAAGCAATGGAGATTTTGGGCTGGAGAGAGATGGACTAGCTGGAGGGACACATTGGCAGTAAACTCAACAGGACTGGGTGATGTCTTGGGAGTGGGGATTGAGGGAGTGAGAGGAGTCAAGGTGCCTAGAATTCTAGTGGTGTTGCCAGTCACCAAGGAACAGAACGCCAGAAGGGAATCAAATGTGAGAAAGGAGGATCCGAGTTTGATTATACACATGTTAAATTTCAGGAGTCCTCCACAGGTAGCAGAACTCTGAGAGGAGTCCAGGTCACAAAGACAATCTAAGGACTAGACCCTAAGCCTAGGCAGAATTGATTGATCCACCCATCCATCCACCCATCCTCCTATGGGTCTGCCTATCGTTTCTCCATCCTCCTATCATCTATGCATTTATCCACCCATTCACCCATCTGTCCTCCCACTTACCCACCTAGGCCTCCTCCCATCTTTCAATTCTTCCTCCCTCCCTCCCTCCCTCCCTCCCTCCCTTCCTTCCTCTCATGTAACCACCTCCCCATCCTGCTACATATGCATTTATTCTTCCTCCCATTCACACACTCCTCATCTATCCATTCAAACGCCCATCACCCATCCACTTACCCCATCTGCGTCTATCCACCCATATGTCCTGTGTGTACTAACTGATGCTCACTACAGGCCAAGAACTCTGCTGTGAACTGATGAAAAAAAAAAGGATATAGATGAAAAGGTCCCTGCCCTCTAGTAGCTGACAATGTGTTAAAAGAAGCAGATGTATAAACAGATGATCCCAGAACAATGTACTTTCTGTGCCAGACATGTGCTCAAAGAAAGAACATTTAACCCAATCTGTGGAGGTGAGAAAAGGTCTCTTTGAGAGTGTGCTTCTTGAGTTGAGCTTAAAATTCAATCAAGATTTCATGTGATGCCATCAGTGAGATGTTCTAGGAGAGGAACAGCTTGTGTGTACAGTGGTGGAATAGGTGTCGAGAGACCAAGGTGACTCCAGGGACACAGGTAACTCGAAGTATTGGGAGCAAAGTTGAGTGTGAAGGAATGGTGTGTTATGAGGAAAGACAGGAAAGGCAGGTCATAAAGGCCTTGAATGACAGGGTGAAGGCCTTGGGAGCCATATCAAGGCTTTAAGAGGGGTGGCATGGTCAGGTTGGTGTTTTAGAAAGATCTCTCTGATGGCCGTGTGGAAGATGAGTTGGGGCATGTGGGCGCAGGGGGGATCAAATGGTCCAGCCTCTGCAGAATGAGACTTAGGATTCTCTGGGTCCAGCTTCTGGGGTCAACCCAGGCCCCCACATTTGGCCTGGACCCAAAATCACTTCCTTTGCCAAGGCTGAAGTCAGGACAGCTGGGCTGAGATTGTGGGCAGCAGGAAGGTTCAGGGGCTCTCCATTTTCAAGGTGACATGCAGTGTGCCCACCAAAGGCTTTAGTCTATGGTCATCCTTCTTCTGATCTAGGGTTGCCATGGACTTTAATCAGTTTCTCACTGGCTTCTCTGTCAAGGTCACCATGGAGTGTCTCAGTTCCATGCCCCACTTTTCTGCCTCTACAATTTGCATCCACAAAACCCATTAATTTTCTATCAGTCATGCTGCGATGTTTCTTGTAACCCTGTGAAATCTCCACCCTGATGGTTTGGAAGTGACACCTGACAGCGTATACCCTAGATGAAGCTACTGCAGTGAGTCAGACATGACCCCAGCCCTCAAAAAGCCAGTAGAGAGGCTGGGGGGAAGACAGATGTCCCATTGGTTTGGACAGATGTCCCAAGGAACACTGGTGAGAGGAAGGAGAGGCAGCTCGGGCTGCAGAGTTGGGTGGGTTTGGGCTCAAACTCTGCCACACTGAATGTGTGACCTTGGGCAAGTCACTTTACTTCTTCAGAGCCTCCATTTTTTCATCTGTGGAATGGGAAAAAAATATTGACCTAACTTCATTTAGATTTATTTATTGTTTAGAGACAGGGTCTCGTGATGTTGTCCAGGCTGGTCTCGAACTCCTTGTCTCAAGCAATCCTCCTGCCTCAGCCTCCCAAGTTTCTGGGATTATAGGTGTGAGCCACTGTCCCTGGCTTAGTTTTTTTTTTTGGTAGTAACTAATAGGAGCAAACTTGGGCCATTTTAACAAAAAACAGAGAATTTACTGGAACCCAAGTCTGGGCTTTCTGAGGCCTTGGAGTGAGAACCAGAGAAACAGACAGGAATCTAGGTAAGACTCTGCCTCTTTTCTCTGTGCCTCTCTGCTCAATCACTTAATTTTTTTCTCCTTGCAGACCTTCTTTTTCTATTATTTTGTATTAAGAAAAAAAGCCCTCACTGCAGCTTGAGAATGAGTTTACAGCTCCTCAATTCTAGCCACAGGCAGGACTAACTGGCTGTCTTTCAACCACAAGCGTAAATTCCCAAGGAAGAATCTAATTGGCCGAACTGCACCCCTGGTCCAATCAGCTGTGACCAAAGGGTGGGGTCATGTAGCACAAATATGGCAGCTTGTGAACATGTGCATTAATCGTTTTCAGAGAAAGTGGGAGTCATGAGTCTGGCAAAAACCCAGAAGGTGTTCCCCATGTCCTCACAGGTTCATTGGTAAGATTAAACAGGATAACGGATGTAAATATTTGGCACAGTGCCTTGTGTATACTAAGGGCTCGATAAATGGTAGCTGCTGTTATTCATTCATTGCTATATTTAATAAGCATTTATTGAGTGCCTGGTTATACTGGATCCTACAGTAAGTCCTGAGGATGAGAAAGACTGGGTGACACAGACAGAACTTGAAAAATGAGAGTAATTCAAGTAAAGCTATTTCAGAGGGCTGCCATCAGAATTGAATGTAATAATACATGCAAAGTGTTTAATACAGTTCCTGACACACAGTAACGTCTCAATAAATGTTGCCTACACATGTCGAATGTCTATTTGTAGAAGAGCAAACAAAAAACATTTCTTATGGCTTTTCTATTTGTTTGTTTCTCCCCTGGCCACAGGTCTGAGACATCTTTGGTTACAAAAGTAGATTTCAGTGTTCAAAATAACGTCAGCTGCCAGACTGACAGTTTTCAGATGTTGCATGTGAGTCTAATTAAAAATTTTACAAAAATAACATTGGCATCTCTGAACTCAAGCACTTAAATGAATTATTAATAAGAATTAATGCAGATAAAAATACCCACATGCAACCTGTGATCGTCTTTATTTTCCTGACCAAGAATGAATGAACCTGCACATTTATAGGAGAGTGAATTGTGGTACAGTCACAGGATGGGAACATTCCACAGCAATGAGGTGAACATTTACAACTACAAGCAACCATATGAATGACTTCCAAACACCGGGTTGCGCTAAAGAAGCCAAATGCTGTATGATTCCATTTATATAAAGTTCCAAAGCAGGAAAAGCAGATCCATGGTATTGGAGTCCAAGCAGTGTTTACCTTTGGAGTGAGGTAATGACTAGGAGTGGGAGACTTGCTGGTAATGCTGTTTCTTGATCTGGGTGCTGGGTACATACACAAGTGTATTTTATTTGTGAAAACTGACAGAACAGTACACTTCTGTGCATTTTAATGTATACATGTTATACTTTAATTTTTTTTGAAAGACTGTCCTCTCTTTACGCGTTTGCCCAGCCAAGGCGGGAGAGTTAGGGTTCCAGCTTAAAGATGGAGGAGGAATTTGGGATTCCAGGCAGAAGGGGCAAAGAGAAAGGAACTAATATTTATTCAGTCTGTGGGAGAACTTTCTTTCCAGGCTTAGTAAAAAAAATTGTTTCATTTCTTCCAAAACCAGTTTTTATTGTATTGATTGGAAACTATTGCTTGACTGTTGTGAATCTTGCAACAGAGAGTTCTTGCCTCTGTAGTGACTGCTACTTAAAGTCACATTTTTGGGGCCCACCTCTAGCAAGTACAGGAATTTTGCCTTTCAATGTCATCCTGGGCTTTTTCTTTAATTTCCTGTCCTTATTTTCCTTTGTCCCAATTCATTCACATGTTCTATTTTTCGAGACGGGGTTTTGTTCTTGTTGCCCAGGCTGGAGTGCAGTAGTGTGATCTCAACTCACTGCAACCTCCTGGGTTCAAGAGATTCTCCTGCCTCAGCCTCTTGAGTAGCTGGGATTACAGGCATGCACCACCATGCCCGGCTAATTTTCTATTTTTAGTAGAGACAAAGTTTCACCATGTTGGGCAGGCTTGTCTCAAACTCCTGACCTCAGGTGATCCACTGCCTCAGCCTCCTAAAGTGCTGGGATTATAGGCATGTGCCACCACGCCCGGCTAATTTTGTATTTTTAGTAGAGATGGGGTTTCACCATGTTGGCCAGGCTGTTCTCAAACTCCTGACCTCAGGTGATCTGCCTGCCTTGGCCTCCCAAAGTGCTGGGATTACAGGGGTGAGCCACCACGCCCAGCCTCACTTATTTTTTTTAAATCAGGCAGTCAATCAGGACAAAGGAGACACACTTGTGTGTGTGTTAAAATCATTCCCTGATTTAAAAAAAATTGAGATGAATGTATGTTTCCTTTGCCCCCATTTACTCACTTGTTAAAGAAAACATTATACTATGTATGCATTTTTGGAAGAAGATGGTGTATAAATAAACAAAAATGGTGCAAAAAGCATTTGTAGAAAACCTATGTGTGTGAGAGGCGTTTCCACAGTTCATTTCAGAGGACAAAGAGGAAAAGGCCGTGGTTCAGGAGGGGTGGTGACTGGCCTGGCCCCTAGTAGGTACTTAATACCCTTGGGAAGCATTAGCTAGCAGGGGGATAGAGAGGGAATGCAGGGGGCCATGTGAGGCTTCTTCCTTCTCTAAGATCCAGAAAGCACACAGATGTTCTGGGCTGGCTTGGGCTCTGGGTCTAGAGGATTTGAAGAGCTGAGTTCAAATCCCCCTTCTGCCATTTACCTGCTGTGTGTTCTGGAACAAATCATTTGTCCTTTCAGAATGTCATTCCAGCAGACGAGGTCACCCTCATGCATTTCCTGGGACCTGGGTCTCCTTGGCAGCATTTCCAGCCTGTGGTTGCTGCTGCTGAAGTGGCCAGTGCCGTTTAACTGAGGACTTTCAATCATGCCTCCCTCCCTCCCTCCCTCCCTCCCTCCCACTCACTGTCCCTTCCTTTCCCTTCCTCTCCCTCCCCTCCCCTTTCCCTTTCCCTCCTCTCCCTTCCTTCCCCTCCCCGCCCTCCCTTCCCCTCCCCTTCTTCCCCTTCCCTCCTTTCCTTTCCTTCCCTTTCCCCTCCTTTCCCTCCTCCTCCCCTCCCCTCCCCTCCCCTCCCCTCCCCTCTATTTTATTTTTGAAACAGAGTTTAGCTCTGTTACCCAGGCTGGAGTGCTGGAGTGTAGTGGCCTTATCTGGGCTCACTGCAACTCCACCTCCTGGGTTCAAGCAATTACCCTACCTCAGCCTCCTGGGTAGCTGGGATTATAGAAGCACAGCACCACACCTGGCTAATTTTTGTATTTTTAGTAGAGTCAGGGTTTCACCATGTTGGCCAGGCTGCTCTCGAACTACTGGCCTCAAGGGATCCACCCACCTCAGCCTCCCAAAGTGCTGGGATTACAGGTGTGAGCCACCCACCCAGCTCATGCCTCTCCTTTCTGTCCTGGTACTCTCTCCCAGAGTTCCTGGAGATTCTTGGGAACTCAAGAATGTCTCCACGTTCAGCACACAGTCACAGCAACTCAGAGGAATAGGGAATCCCTGAACCCAATGCGATGAGGCTGCGGGGAGGGGATGGCTGCAGGGAGTGGGGGCTCCTCTTAGGCAGGCACCAGGAGGCTGTCTGAGTCTCTCTGCTATTTGTTTAGAGCTGTCCATGGTGGACCTGAAACACCCTGGGGAAGTCGTTCCAAGGATAACGTTAATCTCGTGTCACCTTAGGACGGTGTAGCACGTGAACAAGCAGCCTTCCTGGCCTGGAGCAATGGAGCTTTTGCATACAGGGAATGGCAGGGAGGCCTGAGGGCAGTGGAGGCTCATGAATAAGGTCCTGTGGGGAAGAAGCTGTTTTCTCAGCATCTCTGCTTGGATTATTGCCATGTTCATTTTCACTGTCACACAATGTACCTTCTGCCCCTGAAAGCAGGGCACAGACTGGCCTCACTATAACCTCTCCTTAACTCAGACTCTTGAAAAAAAAGACATCTTTCTACACTGCAGCCTCTGATTTAAGCCTTCCTTAAACAAGCCACACCCTTGCTAGAACCCTTTGGGGGCTTTCCATTGCTAAAGAATCAAATCCACATGACCTTGTCGCAAGACAAAGGTTCTTTCCGATCTAGTTCCTGCCCAGTCTCTAGGTTCTATTCCAGCCACTTTCCACCTCAACTCCTGGGCTTTAGCACCTCTAACACCCATCCCCCCTTCTCTGGAGGCTTTTCTGATCTTGACTCCCTGCAGGTTGAATGAATAGCTTCCTCATCTGAGGTCTCATAGCACACTTCACATTTCAAAATGATGGACATCACATATGATTTTCTTTTGTGTTTGTGCACACTTGCCTCCCTGTTTTTGAGCCTTTGGAGGGTAGGAACAGAGTGCTGCCTTCCAAAGGACTGTGGACCTCAATACTGTGTCCCTAGCTTGACATGTGGTTCAAGGCTCCAGAAACATTTGCTGCAAAAATGGAGTTGGATCATAAAGATACCAGCGATTGTGCTGGAACAAGAGGCTGCCTCCCAAGGCCCTTCAGGTGTGTAGGCCTATCCGCCCTTGTGCTAAATGGTTCCTACTGCCTGCACTAATCCTTTCTCTCCTCCTGTTACTCCCAGCTCTCCTCCTCCTTCCGTTTGAGATATCCAAGCTTCACGGAAGAACTGTAGGTTTCTAGAGAGAACAATATCCATGATTGCTAAATAAATAAGCCACATTCATGGCCAATTCAGCAAAACCAGGTTTGGTGGGAATGACTTCATTCTTACCAGGATGTTGCTGGCTGCCTGGAAGTCCTTTAAAATACAAAACACCCTTTTAAAGATACTTTTAGACTTACAGAAAAATACAAAAATAATGTAGAAAGTTCATGCATACCCTTAACCCAGCTTCCCCTAATGTTCATAAGTTATGTAACCATGGCACAATGGTCGAAACCAGGAAATTAACACTGGTATGATGATGCTATTGTTGTACTTATGTAAATTTCACCAGTTTTTCTCTAGTGCTCTTTTTCTGTTTCAGGATCTGATTCAGGATCCCACATTGCTCATAGCTGTTGTGTTTCCTCAGACTCTTCCAATTTGAGACAGTTCCTGATTCTTTCCTTGCTCTCATGGCCTCTGATGAGTCATGATCAGTTCCGCAGAAGCTTTCTGTTTCTAGTTCCTGGTTGGCTTCCGGGTGATTGAAGTTCCTAGAGGCCTTCCTGTAGAACGGGTTTGGAATGAGTGCTTCCTTTTGTTTCCTCCTCTCATTCTCCTTTCTTCCCTTGGGATTTTCCAGAGCAAGAGTCAGTTAGAGAGGAATGCATGATGAGGAGGTGATTAGTGTGTCTTGACCTTGGGCGTTCGTCTCACTGTCATAGTCAGAGTTCTGGCTCCCATCTGCAGTTGATTATGCAATTAGCCATGCACATTGACCTCAGGATAGACACAGATTCCTTCTTGCTCCTCCTTCACTGCATACTTTTCTCCATTCCTCCCTCTACCAGTCGTCTCCTTTGGTTGCAGGTTAGAGGAGGCCCCATGCTGGTTGGGCCTGGTAGGCATACTTCCTCAGAGTCATGTGCTCTGGGATCTCTGGCAGGCCTTTTGGGGGATGTGGGAAGTGGATTTGGGAAGGGGGTCTGTGTGATGAGGCTTACAGCCCTGATGCATGCACTTATGGGGTCATGTGGCCCATGAGGTTAGGGACAAGTACAAGGGCCTGGGAGAGAAGTCAGCTGTGGTAACAAAAGGTCCATCAGCTCAGTCCCATCACATTCAGAAAGTTGTCCTCCAATGAGCCTGGGCCTTTCTGAGGGAAAATGGAAGAAGAGGTGAGAGCCAGTTCAAATTAATTCATTAATTCATTCAAATATTAATTCATCCGTCGACTGCAACAAGTCCTGGTTGGTTATTATTATTATTATTATTGTTTTTGTTGTTGCTATCATGATTTTGTTGTTGCTAGGTATAGGGACATAGGATGAATCAGATGTAGGCCGAGCCTTCAGGATGCTCAGAGAGAGACAGACCACAGAGGATCTCAGCCGTGTGACAAGGGCTCTGTTGGAGGGATATGTTAAGTTTGTGGGAACAGAGAGAGGTGAGTGACTTAGCTGTGACAGGCACGGGCAGTGGATGGGGCAAGTCATGCTAAAGGATTTAGAAGGGTTAGGCAGGCAAGTAGGGAGGGGACTGGTGCTCCAGGAGGAGGGAAGAACATTTGCAAAGTCCTGGAGTGGAGAGGGCCTGTGGCTACTTGGAAGAGCTGCAAACTCCCCACTCTCACTCCTTTATACATTCATCTGTCCACTTGCTTTGGACCAGGCACTGTGCTGGGCACAGGAGCCACTAAGGTGAGGCCAACCTAGCTCTGCCTTAGGGTCTCAAAGTCAGAGGAGGGAGACAGACAATTATTACAAGAGCAGAAATATACTTAGATGCCTTGCAGAGGAGGGAGGAGGGAGGAGGGAGGAGGGAGGAGGGAGGATGGTACTATGGTCTAAATGTCTCCCCAAATTTATTTGTTGAAACTTAATCCCCACTGTTGTGATATTAAGAGGCAGGCTTTTTAGAAAGTGATTAACTCAAAAGAGCTCTGCCCTCATGAAAGGATTAGTGCCTTATTAAAGGACTGAAAGGAACCAGCTTAGGCTGTTTTTGCCTTTTTGTTTTCTGCCATGTGAGGAGGCAGCAGGAAGGCCCTCACCAGACACTGAATGCTATGCCTTGATCTTGGACTTCCCAGCCTCCAGAACTGTGAGGAATACATTTCTACTGTTTATAAGTTACCCAGTCTGTGTGTTTTGTTATAGCAGCACAAAAAGACTACGACAGATGGGCAGGGAAGTCTTCTTAGAGGAAGTCTTTGAGTATTCATTTATTCAACAACTATGTAGTGAATGCCAGTTATGTCTATACTGTGTCTATACCACAGAGACTACAAAGTGAATAATTGTGGCACTTTCACCCTGAGAGTGTTTCAGTCAGCTTAGGCTAAGTTATGTTGTGGTGACAAACAAACCCCAAATATTGGTAGCTTTTGACAATGAAGGTTTATTTTTAGCTCATGTTATCTATTCATTGCTGGTAGCAGAGAGTCAGAGAGATAGTAAAACCATACATTGGTCCTTGAAGTTTCTGCTCTGGGGTGGCATGAGTCTCTTCCATTTACATTTTACTTGACAGGATGAGTCATGTGGCCAAGTTTGATGTCAGTGCATCAGGGATACATAATCCTCTCACAGAGAAGGGCAATGAATATTTGACCAATAATCATACTCTACCATATGTCTGAGTAAAGACTAATAACTCAGTCTGCCTAGAATGTATGGCGTAAGGGTGGCTACAACAATAAAAAGATCAAGAAGTCAAGGAGAAGCTACATCATGTGGGGCCTTGGGTACCAGGCTGAAGAGTTTGGGTTCCATCGAGTGTCAGTGGAGAGTCACTGAAGATATGAAGAGTTCTGTTGAGTTTTAAGCAAGGGAGAGCAAGGTCTTATTTATATTTTAGAAAAATCATTTCAGTAGCTTCAGGAAAAGGCCTGCCTAGGGATGGGGGTATTGAGGCTAGAAATAAGAAAACCAATTGAAAAGTTGTGGGAATACCACAGTAGAGCGAATGAAGAATACTCAAACCAAGGTTGGAACAGTAAAGAAGGAGAGGGCTTCTAGAGCTGTTAGGAACAGAATCAAGGGAATTTCATTGGTGCATTGTTCAACAGATATTTTAGAAACAAAGAATGAATGAGACTGGGCATGGTGGCTCATGCCTGTAATCCCAGCAGTTTGGGAGACCAAGGTGTGTGGATCACTTGCGGCCAGGAGTTGGAGACCAGCCTGGCCAACATGGCAAAACCTCGTCTCTACTAAAAATATAAAAATTAACTGGGCATGATGCATGCCTGTAATTCCAGCTAGTCAGGAGGCTGAGGCATGAGAATCACTTGAACCTGGGAAGTGGAGCCAATATCACGTCACTGCACTCCAGCCTGGGTGATGGAGTGAGACTCTCTCAAAAAAAAAAAAAAAAAAAAAAAAAATACCAAAAAATTGATCCCTTATAAAGTGATACAGAAAGTGATAAAAATTTTTTATTGTTTTAAAAAGTTATTTTTTATTTTAAAATTTTTAGTTTTAATTTTTTTTTTTTAAAAGGATG
>CAUYLG010013406.1:0-93429 GCA_963573385.1 Cacajao melanocephalus
AAATTACAAGTAGCAGGGGCCAAGATGGCCTGGGTTTGGACTGCTTGCTTGTCACATTACGGGTTACAGAGAGCAGTTTAAACAGAAAGCCAAGGTATGGTTGAGGTATGCAGTTTTATGGGGCTTTTTACCATGTCACACACCCAGGAGTTTGAGACCAGCCTGTGCAACATGGCAAAACCCCATCTCTATAAGAAAATAATAACACATTTTTTTTAATTAAGAAAAAAATACATTCTTTTTCACTTTCTGCTATTGGGCTATAGTAGGTGTGTTACAGCGTCATTTCTTCCTACAGTCTTCCACTTCCCAGCAGTTTTACTCTAACATTTTATCGCCTTAATGACACTCAAGATTTTTCCCTACACTTCATGGCTTACACAATGTCATTCAAACACTCTAGAAATAAAGGACTAGCATTGATGGAATATTGCTATGAGCCAAGCACTGGGGTAAGCATTTTAATTGGATCATTACATTTGATCCGTCTAACAACCCTAAGAAATAGGTAGCACTGTTAACCCCAGTCTCACATCTGAGAAAGCTGTGGTTTAGAGAGGTTAAGGAACTCATGCAAAGTCACAATTGTAAATCACAGAGTGGAGTTCGAATTCAACAGGCATTTGCCCCTCTGCTATCCCAAAATTCTGCTCTTATAGGCTGTTTGGCAGAAATTCCTCATCCAAAATATACTAGTGACTTTTGCTAGAGGAGGTTGTTACCTTGGTGGCATGGGTTGCTATTATTTAATTATTATTAAAGCATGCGAGAGGAAGCTGAACACAAGGAAGTTTTAAAATCATGCCCTTAGCAGCATTAGCAGAGCCTCCCAAAGTAGCCGTCAGCTCTGAATCCTCGAGCTTGCCTGTTTCCTCTTTTGTCATCCAAGATTGATTTTGTATTGAACTCCATCTTGAATTTAACACCATAATTATTGGCACAAGAGAAATCAAGTCATTTTATTTACCAAAAGCAGATATAAATGTTTGAATGGTAGAAACCAGAGTGTGTCTTCATGTTTTCTCCCATATTTTAGTCTTAAGAAGGAAAGTGCAGCTTGAAATGCATAAACCAGTGTTCCATTTTTATATTCTTATTGTGAGCAATCATCATTTCCTTTTTTTTAACTTGAGATTTTAATTTACAAGGGTCACTATGTGAGAGTGTTTCCAGAAGCCAAATATTTTCGGTGACATATCTGTGAAATTATAAGTTTTGACAACAGAGTTATAAATAAGACTCTAATTAATTTACTTCTCAAGGTCCTCTCATATGACACACAGTTTGCAGATGAATAGTGAACATTTCACACTCCTGGGAGGAAGGAGATGGTACCAAGATGGCCAAGCAGGTGCCCTTGGTCATCAAGGCTCTTGACAGCTTCCCCACCAGCTTCCTCTAACTTCATTCTCCTTGCTATGGATTCTTGGCTTTAATCCAGCACTTTGATTTCTCACCTTTATGCAATAATTTGTGTGTTTCTGCATCCTGTGTTCTCACTTTCTCCAGGAAGTCTTCTTTGATTAATCTCACCTTCCCAATTAATCATTCCTTTGTTGAAGTTCTCCCCAAAGTTAATAGAGTCAGGATTCTCAAGTATTTGAAAATGTTTTCATCTAGGGTCTGTTCAACTCCTCAAGAGCATAAAAGTCCAATATCTCTTCAAAAGCCTGGGCTGCTATACTCTGCACACAGTCGACACTCAGAAAGATGGACTAACTGACCAAATAAACAGAAGCAGAGCTTCTCTCACAATGAAGCTCTATGTACTTTGCATACAAATTGCTAAGGTATTGGGAATAATGTCTCTATTCATATTAAAATTATGAAATCCAACAGCCTTGAGTTTCTACCACTTAGAACCACACCAGATTTACTCCAAGTAGCAGCTTGTTCACTGGGAAAACCTGACTCAGCAGTTTTAAATTATTCCTTTTGAGCCACTTAACTTCTAAATTTCCCCATTCAGTGGCTTAAACTCAACTTTAATACTGCATGCACTAAAAAAAAATTTGCATTTAATTACAGCAGTAGTATGTTTTCCTGTTGCCATCTGAAACATATTCATTATCAGTGTCAGGCTTGCATTGAGAGAGTTTGGTTATTTATATCTAAAAAATCAAATTCAACAAAGATAACTGAAGGCATGTAAGGAGGTTTTCCTGCTTTTTTATTGTAAGAGTATGCAGCCTGTAGAGACACAAATTCAAAATCTTGGCAAATCATATTTTCAATGACTGTTTGTCTAAAGATAAATGGATATGTGTAGAGAAAGTTATTTTAAGAATGATAAGTCAACATGAATTTTATTTTTGAAATGTACATATACATATATTTCCAATATGTGTATGATTCAAGAAAATATTTTGTCTGGCAAGTAATTACTGTAGCACTTCATGTGACGAAGAGATTTGAGCCTTAACGAAATTTTATTTAAAACTACCTTAAACACGCCAGGCACAGTGGCTCGCCTGTAATCCCAGCACTTTGGGAGACTGAAGTAGGTGGATCACCTGAGGTCAAGAGTTCGAGATCAGCCTGGCCAACATGGTGAAACCCAGTCACTACTAAAAACACAAAAATTAGCTGGGTGTGGTGACACACGCCTGTAATCCCAGCTACTTAGGAGGCTGAGGCAGGAGGATCACTTGAACCTGGGGAGGCAGAGATTACAGTCAGCCAAGATCACACCACTGCTCTCCAGCCTAGGTGACAGAGCGAGACTCCATCTCAGACAACAACAAACAAAGCAAAACAAACTACCTTAAACCTTATTCCAAATCAAAGAACATTAAGATCTTATTGTACACTTATAATTACAGGGTTAAAACTGAGATTTGAGATGCAAAAGGCTGCGTTTGGGCACTCCTTGGATTATCCATTTTATTAAGATCAACTCATCCTCCTATTAGAATGCCATGCCATTGAGGCCTTGTGTGGAGAAGTTCAGTACCTTTTGTAATTCCATGATAAATTTAAATTAAGAATGAGGTGTCTCCTTCGATCCATAAGTTGTTGCAATGGTTTTAATCAGAACCAGAGGCACTCCTGCTGCCCCAGGTAATGTCATGTGAATAAATGTTGATTTTATGAATCCTGTGCCCTGTTGATCAAACCACATTCTTGTCTAATGTGTTTGTGAAACAGTAAAAGTTTCTTTCTTCAAAGGTGGAAGGTTGCCTACTTATAATCGATGTATTTTGAAGATCAATAATGATCTTTGAAAGGTATTCATAAATCACTTACAATCAACCTGCAAATACAAAGTGAAATGAATAAATGAGACAAATCCTTGCCAAAATTTAACCACAGTTTTCACCATAAATACCAAGGTAATCCAAAAACTGCTCTCTTGGCCTAAATTATTGGGAAACATTATGCGTTTTCTCCCTCACTGAATATGCAGAGATATTGACATGAAGCCACCACTGCTGTTGAAAAGATCACATGTGTTTTAACTAGCAAAAGATGACAGGGTGATCAGAAGCACACCTGGGAGACATCTGCAGCCTAAAAGATCAGAATAATGAAATGCTGTATTGGGGGACACACCCCAAGTATTTAGGGAGCTTTGTGTTCTTTACTGAGCTGGGTACAGTAGAGAAGGGGATATTTTAAACACCCAACAATCACCATCCTCAAGGTGTTTCTCACATTACAGAAGCCATCTGCTAGCCCACAGACATAATGGACAATGAGAGGGCAGCAGAAATGAGTCAGGAGTATATCTCAGGCTATAGACAATCATCATTCTCAGAATTCCAAATAGGAAGAGATGAATCAACTGTAATAGTGAAGGAGGGCTTCTTGCAGGCAATGGGCTTTGAGTTAAGTCTTAAAGAATGAGTAGGAATTCCCCAGGTAGAGATGAGGTGGAGAGGATGCTGCTTCAGGTAGAATGCTCAGTATGGGGGGGACAGGCTGGGGAGTGTGATGTGTACTCACAGGCCGTATCTGACCCTCTTGCTAGAATTCAGCATGTAGAGGAAGTTCAGAATTGGGCACTTTGCATTGGGACAAGGTGCTTCTACTGAATGCACTGCAAACAAATTTGTTTCATATTTCTCAAGCAGAGGAATTATATAAATGGCAATTCTTAAGAGACAATGGAGAATCCTATCAGGAAGCTGGTATCGCAAAGATAAGGCAAGCGAGGTCTGATCTAGAGAGTACAGTGGGAATTGAAAAGGAATTTTAAAAGACATTATTCTGCTAAATTTCTTGGGGCTAAAATATAATAAATTAACTAGAAAATGAGAGTTATCCGCAAAGCTTCTGAATGTTACCCATGAATTAAATTAGCAGAACATGTTTTAAGTATAGTGTACCTGCAGTTTGCCATAAGTGCCACTAGGTGGTGAGCACGCATTATTCGTGGCTTGAGATTAGCTGTTTCACTTCTGATGAATGGCATTTTAAGAATGCAAATTCTGGTGGGGCTTGGTGGCTCACGCCTGTAATCCCAACACTCGGGGAGGCCGAAGCAGGTGGATCGCCTGAGCTCAGGAATTCAAGACCACCCAAGGCAACGTAGTGAAACCCTGTCTTTACTATAAATATTAAAAAATTCACTGAGTGTGGTGGCGCACACCTCTAGTCCCAGCTACTTGGGAGGCTGAGGCAGGAGAATCACTGGAGTCCCAGAGGAAAAGTTTGCAGTGAGCCAAGATTGCACCACTGCACTCCAGCTTAGGCTACAGAGTGAGAATCTGTCTCAAAAAACAAAACAAAACAAAAAAGATAAATAAAATTAGATTTTCTTTTAGTAAAGTATGAGTTTATAATTTATGCAACTGGTTATTAATAGAGGAAACAGAACTTAGTTATGGTTATTGATTGCAGATATTTAAGAACCTGTATAAATTGGAGTTATCAATACAAAACTGCAGGACTCCCTATTTTATCTTAACTTTTTCTATTCAGTACTCAGAAAACATCCTCGTTTAGTATTCAAACAGTGACAAGAATTTATGGTAATAAATGACATTAAACTCTTTGGGTGCTTAGCATTTGAGATTATGCTTTAATATCTGAGCTTACTGCTCTGGGTTAGAGCCTATCTCTTCTACTTAGATGAGTGCCCCAATATGTTAGATACTACCATTATCTGGAAGTATCTGCTACCACCAGGAAGCCCAGCAAAGGTGTATTACTTGCACTGTCTCCCTCCTTCCCTGAGGTAAAAATATTTTGCCTCAGCCTGGAAAACATAGTGAGACCCCTTCTCTACAAAAAATTTAAAAAATTAGTTGGATATGGTGCTACACACTTGTGGTCCTAGGTACTCTGGAGTCTGAGGCAGGAGATTCACTTCCACCCAGGAGGTCAAGGCTGCGGTGAGTTGTGATCATGCCACTGCACTGCAGCCTGAGTTACAGAGCAAAATCCTGTCTCCAAAGAAAAGAAAGGAAAAATTTCACCTGACTATAGCATCATGAAGTCATGTCTGTTGGGATCAGCCCTCTATCCTAGTGCCTGGCATGCTACCAAGTACAGGGTAGACTCTCAACGAGTTAATGAACTTTTTCTTCAAGTTAAAAATCATGTAGTGTCCTCTCCATGTTATCTCAGTAAGTCAGATACAACTACACAGTGTATTTGCCAGTTAGGTGATCAGAATTTACCTCTCTTCTCAGGAGTTCACACAGAGATCTTCATGGACTCTGTGTTTGTTGCAGTCTCTCATTTAAAATATGCATGCCAGGGTGTGTGTGTGTGTGTGTGTGTGTGTGTGTGTGTTTAAGAGGCTGGCATTTTGGTATTAATCTTTCAAGGTTAATTCAAGATTGTGATTTTGGTTATGCTAAGTTCTCAGGGTTAATCTGTATTTACATTGCCTTTATTTATCTATATAAACATGGGAATGCATATCACAACAGGATGCAAACAAAATATTTTTTTGAGACAGGGTGTTTCTCTGTCACCCAGGCTGGAGTGCAGTGGCACAATCTCAGCTCACTGCAGCCTCAGCCTCCCAGGCTCATGTGATCCTCCCACCTCAGCCTCCGAGTGGCTGGGACCCATGCCCAGCTACTTTTTTTTTTTTTCATGCAGACGGGTTCTCACTGTGTTGCCCAGGCTGGTCTCAAATTCCTGAGCTTAAGCAATCCTCCTGCCTCAGCCTCCCAAAGTGCTGAGATTACACACGAGCCACTGCACCCAGCAGATCAAATATTTGAATTTGGGACTGTGCTATCATAGCAATAGTGTAAGTGATGGTGGTTGAAGTGGCCATTTATTGTGTGTAATCTCATCTTTCCAGTAACCAAGTATTAATCAGGTTTTAGAGATAAAGAAGCTGAAGTTTAGATGGAATAAGTAAGGTACACAAGGACATAATGGTTAGCAAGGTCCAAACCCAGGGGTAGTGGGTTGAAACCAAGATCTGTCCAAACCCAAGGTGATTGTCTCTATAGCCTGTGCACTTTACCCAGTTGCAATACTGCCTGTCTCTACTGCTGTGTTGACTTCCCTGCTTGATAATCCATCTAGAGCAATAAAACAGAAACATTTATTCAAACATATTATAGAGTTAGATACCTTAGATACAATGCACAAATAATAAAGTCTCTTTTAATGTAGCAATTTTGGTGGAAATTGCCACTTAAGAAAAATTCTACTTAATCTATTCGTAGTTTAGAAATTATTCATGACCTTCCTATACTGTAAAATATTCAACTGGTTTGGCCATTTATAAGTCAAATTGTTCTCTTTTCTAATGTATATTATGTACTCAATCCTGTAAATCAAAATGAATATCACTTAATTGGAAACATAACGTAGGCCCAACGCAGTGGCTCATGTGTAGAATCCCAGCACTTTGGGAGCCTAAGGTGGGAGGATCTCTTCAGCCTAGAAGTTCAAGACTGGCCTGGGCATCATGGCAAGACCCTGTCTCTTTTAAAAAAAAAAACAAAAAAATTAGCCAGGCATGGCAGTGCACACCTGTGGTACCAACTACTTGGGAGGCTAAGGTGGGAGGATTGCTTGAGCCAAGAGGTTTAAACTGTTTTGAGACCCTGTCTCAAAAACAAAAGCAAACCTAAAAATTGTAGACAAATATGTGGTTAAAAGTGTAAAAAGTGACACTATAGAGCCCCCACAGCAACTGGTCTGGGTCTCCAAATAGTCTTGAAAAGAGAAGGTAGGTCTGTGACACAGGCTGGCAAGGAAATGGGTAACTGCATGCCCTCCTGGTGGGAGTGGAAGCTGTACAATCTCTTTTGGAAGGCGATTCGTGAACAAGTACCAAAGTTACAAAAATACAAATCCTTTGGCCAAACAATTCCACTTCTAGAAGTGTATAATACAGATAGACTCATACATGTCAATGATCACATATACAAGGTGTTCTTTGCTTCTACTTTTTTTGTGGTAGCAAAAAACTGATAAAGAACCTAAATATCTATTAAGGGAAAACCGATTAAATAAATACTGGTACATCAATACCATAGGCCATGATGCAGCTGGAAGAATGAGGAAGCTTTTCAACACTGATATGGAACCATCTCTAAGAAACATGGTTAAATAATAAAAAAGAGAATGGAAATATTTATCATATGCTACTATTTTGTGCCTAAAAATGAAAAAAGGAAGCTGGGCATGATGGTTCACTCACGTCTGTAATCCCAGCACTTTGGGAGGCTAAGGTGGGAGGACTGCTTTAGGCCAGGAGTCCAAGACCTAACTGGACAAAATAGTGAGATCCTATCTTTCCAAAATGTACAAAGATTAGCCAGGTGTGGTGGCACATGCCTATAGTCCCAGCTACTTGGGAGGCTGAGGTAGGAGGATTGCTTAACCCAACAAATTTATATGTTCAATATAACAGATTCCAGATCGGGCGTGACTTCTTCATTGAATCCCATCATCGGACACAGTGTTTGACACATAATAACCTCTTGATTAATAATTACACAAAGATTAATAACTAGAATAGATACTGGAAAGATATACCCTAAAATGTTAATCATGTTTACCAGATTTTTTTTTTTACTCTTTCTATATTTGTGTTTATTTCCCAAGTTTTCCATAATAAAGTTATTACTTTATGATTGGAAAGAAATACATGTTGTAAGACTGCATCCTAAAAAATACTCATGCTTTTCATACCATGTCTGTCTACAGAGGAATGAACAGCTATTTTAATGAGTACCAGTGAGTACGTATCAGCAGTGCTCACAGAGATTCTGGAAAGGATGGTGGTGGTGGTATGTAAGTGGCAGCTGGTACATTTAGTGCACATTGGAGGTACGTGAAGGGATAATTTGAATGTTAATTACAATATCACTCTACACATATGAGAGATCACAAAACTAGGATTGGTGGGGTTATTTGATTGAACAGACTTGTATAAGCATTGAGGTTTTTTCTGTAACGTTAGATGTGATTTTTGTTCTTTCCAAGTTTATGACTACAGACATAACTAGGTTATGGTCCTTACATACTCCTTGACCTTTCTAATATTATATTTCTTTATCTGCAAAATGAGGGTAATAATATGGTTTTTGCAGGGTTGTTTGTATACTGTATGTAATGCAAATCAGAGGGTTAGCACCGTGCCTGGCCTATCAAAGGCTCTCACGATGCCTCTGTCAACTTTGGGTTTCTCCCACATTCATCATTGAGTCCTGGATGTGAATGAAGAACTAAACATTGGTTTAGAAATAGGGAAGGGGCTTCTTTTCTAATCAGATATTTTCCTTAATCCTACTAATGCTCCTTTAAGATATGGATTATCCCATTTTATTGACTTGAGAAGGGAATATTACTTGTGACCATCCTAAGACCCCAGCAATTAGCACCTATGCTGTGCTGATACAAAACACACAGACCCACTTTGTGACCTCTCAAATTTTGTTCTAAGTAAAGATGATGGCAATCCTGTATTGATTGTATTGCTGTGCTTGAGGACAGTGGATAACCTATTACATTAGTATGGGTTTTGGATGTTTGCCTAAAGCCACAAACCTTTTGATGTCCACCTTCTGGCCCTGAGAAATACCTCATCACTCAAATAATTCCTGCAAGTAAGATAAAGCAGGACATAATGGAAAATTATTTGCTCTTCCTTGTTCTCTGACTTCAGTTACATTAAATTTTTTTTGAAATAGTAACTTTTCAAAATGATTTTCCAGTGTGTGTTCCAAATAATTTTTAACACTCTCTAACACAACTAGCTTGCTTAAATAATAAAGTAGATGAGAATGATAAAAATTGCCATATTTGGAATAGATAAAATTACTCTAAATAATTATGCAAACTTCAACTTTAAATTTAAACACTATAGGCATAAAATTTTAATATATAAAAATAATTTTATAAACCATACCTGAATCATTTGAATAATTTTTAAGTGTCTTAGTCTGTTCAGGCTGTGGTAACAGAATGTCATAGACTGAGTGGCTTATAAACAACAGAAACTTATTTCTCACAGTTCTGGAGGCTAGGAAGTCCAAGATCAAGGCTCTGGCAGTTTCAGTGTCTGGTGATAACCTGTTTTCTGGTTCCATAGACAGCTGTCTTTCCGCTGTGTCCTCGCATGGCAGAATAGGGCGGAAGAGCTCTCTGGGGTTTATTTTATAAGGGCACTAATCCCATTAGAGTTCCACCCTCATGATGTAATCACCTCCCAAAGGCCCCCACCTCCAAATATCATAACATTGGAGATTAGTTTTCAACATATGAATTTGGTGGGGGTGGGGTGTGACCATAAACATTCAATCTATATCCAGGATGATTTGACTAATTTTTTCAGCACTAAAAAGTTGATGAAATTTCTTAAGCAAATTGAGTACTTGTCAGTAGGTGGGGACTAGGGAAGGGACAGCAGGGTGTAGGGAGGGATAATGAGGGGAGAAATACCAGATATAGATGATGGGGGGATGAAGGCAGTAAATCACCTTGCCACATATGTACCTATGCAACAATCCTGCAAGATCTAGGTTTAGGTACCCCAGAACCTAAAGTACAATTAAAAAAAAAAAAAAGAAATACACAAAGCTTTAGAATCAGGGGTGTCCAATCTTTTGGCTTTCCTGGGCCAAATTGGAAGAAGAAAAATCATCTTGGGCCACACACAAAATATATTAACAGTAACGACTGCTGATGAGCTAAGTAAAACAAAAAAAAATCTCATAATGTTTTAAGAAAGTTTATGAAGTTGTGTTGGGCCACATTCAAAGCCATCCTGGGCTGCACGCAGGCCATGGGTTGGAAAAGCTTGCTTTAGATAGATGCGTACTTTATCCTAGCAGAATAAAATAATAGCAGTCTGCACTGTTAACATTGCCTGTCAATGAATCCTCTGTAGAATGTAATAATACTGTCTTTTAATATTTCTTAAAACCGTGTGTAAGTGTAGTTGCTAAGAACTAACTTTTTCCTTAACTGATGAAACTCACAGGACATTTGCCATTAAGTAGCTTTCTATAAAATGACCTTCCAGGAGTAATGCTACCTGGTATCACTGATTTTACATGTTTAATTGAATATTGTCCATTATCTCTGCTAAGGTAAAAGAATAAATAAATGCTCATTTACTAAAGAAAAGTATCTAAATGATTCTCAGAAATAGAAAAACAAGAATGTAAAAAGTAGGAGAGATTTGACATTTAGATTAATAAAGTGAATAATAAAATTTTTACATGTTAATTTATAACATTGTCTTTGTTTTCCCCAGCTATCTGTCTGTCTGCAGAATGGTATTTCTATTTGTATTTCTGCATAGCAGCAGTTTGGCTCAGATAAATCATCTAATTCATAATACTGGTAGATGTGCCAAAAAGTCACACAAACCAGAAGGTTCAAAATAATTTCTATCAACTCTGCACAGTATGTTTGAGGAAGAGCAGATTGTTGTAACTTTCATGCTTACAGTCAGGGAGCATTCATAAACAGAGGCATTTAAACGTTTGTGTGTATCTGACATCACAGAAACATCAAAAATCAGGTAGGAAAAGTCAATATTTATTGTAATCTATCTTTCAGCACTCACAGATAATTATAGTAACAGACAATAGTAATAAAATGGTAATAAGTAACATTTTTGAGAACTTACTACATACTAGGCAATGGTCTAAACACTTAAAAAATTTGGACTAATTGATTAAATTGCTTAAGCAAATAGAGTACTTTGAAGAAATATGCAAACCTTTAGAATGGGGCTGGGGGAACAATCTTTTGGCTTCCCTGGGCCGCAATGGAAGAAGAATTGTCTAAGGCTACATTACCAAAACAATCAAAACAATCCTAAAGACTTATTAGACCTAAAATCCCTATTAGACTTAAAACTGTCAAATTAAACTCAGAACAATCCTGAATTCCCCCAAGTATGTAGAGATTTATTAAGCTCTGCAAGAAACTATACCAAAAAAAATTTTTTTCTTTGTCCTCCTGGAATGTATACTCAAAGAAAAGAAGTAAAAGTAAGATCACCCTCCCTTGCAGTGGCAGGATTTCTCAACTCGTTTCTGGTGGAGTTCTTCTTACATTTTTAACAGCGGTACTTGATTTCATATTTGTGTGTGTGTGCACGTGTGTGTCTGTGTGTGTGTGTGTGTGTATATGTGTCTGTGTGTGTGGTCTGTATGTGTGGAGTGTGTGTGTTTCCTTGGCTGGAGATGCTAACAGCTATGATCCAGAACTCAGAGTATTTATGATTTTCCTATAGAGGTTCCCAAATGGTGACAAATATCCACTTCAAATTTCCTTCTGAAACATCTGGGAATAGGGTGTTACAAGGAAGAACAGGCCTCAAAGAATGGGTAAAGGGCAAGTTACAGAGAGCTGCCAGGGCCACTTTCATGAGATGTCCAATGAGCTCTTCCTTCTATAAGGCGTGGCTTTAAAACCTGTCTCCGTGTCACCGTTTCTTTCTGGTTTCCATTGAAAACATCTGCTCCTCCTCACTTGATGTAGGAATCTGTAGCACAAACAAGACTGAGGTAAAAGTCCACTGGGAACATAGATTTGAGGGATGCGAATTTGAAGAGCCAGGACAAGGACAGCGTGCTTGACTAACCTTGCAGCAGCTTGCTGTGGGACAGCAGTGACCTTTCTTCACGCCTTAATGTGACCAGTTGGATGTCAGTAGTTCTAGAAATCAACACAGACCGTTCTTGGGAGCAGGAAATACATTCCCAGACAGACAATCTAAATCTGGTGGGGCTGTTCACCCACTTTAGAGACTTACTTTTCCACCGCCATGCCAGCATAATGAGGCACGTTTAAATTACCTGTGTCCTGCTCTGGTTCTAGATTGTTTATCCAGTTACTTAAGGATTTTGGAAGAATTTTGGAAATCAGAAGAGCCAGAAATAAAAAGTAGGAATTGGTCAGAAAGGAAAAAAAAAAACAAGAGTCATGTGTTTCCTTGTTCTTCTGTGACAACTGCTGGGTGTTGGTTCTGGTGCAGGATAGATCACCTCATTTCTGCTGGGACAGAGCCTGGAGGGGTAGAGTCTTCATCCAAAAGAAGGATCTTTTCTCTCAAGATAGACTATTGAACACAACACTGCTTTAGATATTTTAATAGTAAGGTATGTGACATCTTTTAAAACTTTACAAACGGGGAGTCGAAAGATTGGATAGGCAAAATGGATAAAATTTCAAAGTTTATTAAGGCCGTTAAAGAGATGAAATGCCAAATCAGCAGTGAGTAGGAATATATAGTACTCATATACATCACCCTATAGAGTCTGTGAAAAGCCCTCAGAAGGAAAATGTCACTTCCCAGTGAAATCACAGTTTCACGCCTGCTGCTGTCTCCATCCCCCTCTTCCACCAGCCGCTACTCCTGCTCACTCTCAGCTAATGGTTTTGTCTCCCACATCACTGAGAAAAACAGAAGCAATTAGAAATGTCCATATTTTCACATGTTTCTGTCACCAAAGCTAAGACCTATTTCATCTGCACCACTCTTTTACCTACCCCTGGTGCCTGAGGAAGAGGTTTTCCTGCTTCTCCCCTCCACTTGGACTCTGTCTTCCCAAACACATTGTTCATGAACTTAGTTCCCCTTTTCTGCAACATCCTTTCTCCCTTGTGCTAGATCATGCTAAGAGCAAGTAAATATGCTGTAGTGTTGCCCTTCACAAACTGTAATGTACATACATGTTACCTGGAAAGCTTGTTAAAAATCACAACTGGGCCGGGCGCAGTGGTTCACACCTGTAATCCCAGCACTTTGGAAGTCCGAGGCGGGTGGATCACAAGGTCAGGAGTTGGAGATCAGCCTGGTCAAGATGGTGAAACCCTGTCTCTTCTAAAAGTACAAAAAAAATTAGCCAGGTGTGGTGGCGCACGTCTGTAATCCCAGCTACTCAGGAGGCTGAGGCAGGAGAAATGTTTGAATCTGGGAGGCGGAGGTTGCAGTGAACCAGGAATCGTGTCACTGCACTCCAGCTGGGCGACAGAGCGAGACTCCGTCTCAAAGAAGAAAACAATCACAACTGTGGTTATAGGTCTCTAATATTTCTCTTTTAAAATAAAATCCCTTCTCTTGACCCCACACACGTACTCTCCAGGACCCTCCCCATTTTTCAGCAACTCTTCACAGCAAGACGTGGGGAAAGGTTTTTTTCAGTGAATGCGTCTACTTTTCACTAACATTCTCTGTTCAATCTATCCAAAGCTTCCATCCGCATCACTGAACTGAATGCTCTTGCCAACGTCACAATAAATTTCATTTTCAAAATCCATCAGCACTTTTCTGCTGTCTTTCTTGACCTCTTGGCAGTTTCAGAGAAGTCATTCCTTCCTGAAATATTTTCTTTCAACTTCTATGATGCCTCTTCCTAGTTTTTCTCCTACCTCAGTCTTTTTCAGTCGTCTTTGCTGAATCCTCCCATGTGCTTAACAGCTAAGTTTTTTTGTGCCTGAGGGCTCTGTTCTGGCTCTCTGTATATATTCTTTCCCTGGGTGACTCCTCTTATTCCCATGATGTTAAGGACCTTCTAAATACCAAAGACTTTCAAATCCGGAACTCTGGCCCTGACTCAGAGATCCATCTACCAATTGATCTCACCTCTTGGATCTCCAACAGGCACCTCATACTCTTTCACAGCCCAAATACAACTCTTCATCTTCCCTTTTCCCAAGCTTGGTCCTGCTCCACTCTTCCCTAGTGCAATAAAGTCAGCCTTGGCCAGGCGTGATGGCTCATGCCTGTAATCTCAGCACTTTGGGAGGCCAAGGCAGGAGGATCGCTTGACCACAAGAGTTCGAGACCAGTCTGGGCAACATGGCAAGACCCCATATCTACAAAAAATAAAAAATTAGCTGGGTGTAGTGTCATGTGCCTGTGGTCTCAGCTATTCAGGAGGCTGAGGTGGGAGGATTGCTTGAGCCCAGGAGGTTGAGGCTGCAGTGAGCCATGTTTGCACCACTGTATTGCAGCCTAGGTGACAGAGTGAGACCCTGTCTCAAGAAACTATCAGTCTCATTTGCCCAGTTGCTCAAGCCAAAAATATAAGCAATTCTCTGATTTCTGTTTTTCTTGGCTTCCACATTCAATCTAGTAATGTGTCTATGGTGACTTTACTTTCAGTACATCTTGAATATGTCCACCCTGGTTTAAAGTATCTTCTTTTTGAGGGCTACTATAGTAGCCTCCTATTTTGTTTTTTCCCCATAGTATATTCTACCAAAGTAGTCTTTTAAAAATGTAAATTCTTCTGTGTAAGAGCTAGTAACAAAACAAATAAACAAAATGTAATGTTCTTCCTCTGGTTAAAAGATTCCAATGGCTTCCCATCAAGCTTGGAATAAAATTTCAACTCCTCATTCTGGCTTACAAGCATCCCTTTTGGTGCTGCCTATTTCTGCATCTTCTTGTGCTCCCCCTTCACTGGCTACCATGTTTAGACATCCTTTGTTTCCTCAAGCAAGTTGAGCTTGTTTTTTGCCCTAGCACATTTGTACTACATGCACTTCTGGTTAATTCCTTCCCATCATTCTGATCTTGTGCAGGTTCTTTCTTGTATACTTCCAGGTGATCGTCACTCATTCTTCTCTGGCAAATCACATTCCTTTGGGTATTTGGCCAATGGGAGATACTGGAACGAGACTTGGAAAAGGGAAGAAGGAAAAAACAGGACAATTCTCTCTCTTCTCTGATTCTCCCTCCTCCCCCTTGATAACTCTCCCTGGTTTCAGGAGCATTATCCAGCAGTGACTAGGTGACTGGGTCTCCTCTGTGGTTCAGCTCTCCACCAGGCAGGTCCCTCCATAATCCCAAATACGGTACTGCTGAGCACCCACTCCATGGTGCCGCTGCTCCCACACAGCTGGTCCATGTGGTCATCATCTGAGCTCCTGTAACCTCCCTCTGCTAGTGGCTTTGTGCGTTGCTCATGTCTGCCACACTCTATTTGATGCTCAATTCTTCCATCACCTGTGTAGCTGCTTCCCTGTGTTTAATTCCCTTTGTTTGAAATATTTAGAGTAGTTTCTGTTTTCCTGACCAAAACTGTTGTCAACTACAGAGCTTCATCATCAAGGCAGCCCTCACTGACCACTGGGTCACTGTCCAGCACATGCACCCATTTCAGGTCTCTTCATTGCACTTTATGCTCTCTGCTGTTTTTCTTGTTTATTTGTCCATATATTTGCTTGGTGCTATCTTGCTTATAACTCTATCCCCAGAGCCCAGTATCCTCAGAGCCTAGAATAGTGATATGTAGTTGGTATTCAATAAATATTTATTGGGTAAATGACTAAAAGAAATGAATTGAGATTTGGCTAAACAAAATACTACTCAAATGAAGAGATGACATGAATGAAGTGAATGATAAGCAGGCCCCTAAATAGAAACTCTAGCCAGTGGAGGAAGGAAAATGAGAGAGAGAAATCAGGCAGGAAAAATGAAAATATTACCGTTTGGGAAGAAAGACAATGGGTGAGGAGAAGAAAACTAGTATTTATATAATATCTACAAGCGTGCCAGTTGCTTTACACACGATTTCATTCTGTTCCCACATCAAGTCTATCAGGTAGATATTACCTCTGTCTTACTGAAGAGGAAACCAAGCATCTGAGAGGTCACATGGCTGGTAAAATGCGCAACAGGAGTTAAGCCTACAGCATCTCTTGGCTTGATTAGGACAGGCCCAAGAAAGTATATCATAGCCTCAATCCATGCCCATGCCACTTTTACTGTAAATGCACAACTTTAAAATGCAGATACATAAGCTACCATTTCCAAAGAAGTTGCTTTATCCTGTTAAACCAATAGCCATCCCTAGTTTAAGAAGTTGACACACTTTTCCAGTTGATCACCGTCTTTTTCTAGCCCTTTCTCCCTCAAATAAATTGAAACACACCATGATTCACACCACTAAGTAACCAACATTATCATAAGCTAAATAAAGTAGGCCTTTGGAAATTTCTTCCAGGTTGACCTCAGAATGAGCCTGTTTTAGTGATTTACTCTGCAGTAAGGAAGGGAGTTTAGGGGATAGGCCTACCCCATATATCAGCAGCATCCCAGAGAGCACTAGGTTGTTATTCAGGTATGTGATACATATGGCATCAATAGAGAAAGATGGCCTAGTTTCCCTCAAATTTGCCAGGCTCTTTATTTATACTGACATAGGCTATGTTTTGTTGAACTTCATTGAAGAACCCTGTTATCTTGAGGACAATTGAATTCTCAGTCCTGTCCTGGGGTTCCTACATTATGCCAAGATCTGAAAATGGTGGATGATGTTACTGTTTTGCAACTAATAAGGAAATTGAGAAAGCAAAGCTCAAAATGGTGGAGCAAATCATTTTTTCCTAATGCTAATTTCTCTTGTTTGGTGGATTCAGGTCAGGCTTTTAACATGATTTGACATTGTTTTTTTCCTGATTTGTTCTTAAGACCGTTTCCTTTCCCCAAACATCATACTCGCAGACACTGATGACTTACAGCAAACAAATCATGGAAATTAAATAGGAATAAAACTGTTATTGGCTTCATATAAAAATATAATCCAGTATTTAAATGGCGATTATTTCCACAAACTTGGCAACTGTAACCATACAAATGATGAAATTGATTCCAGTCACAGTCCATCTTTGTTTGGAAAGGAAATACCAGTAGTGTTTGAAAAATGGATTATTAAAGACCTCGGTTTGCTAAAGGTGGCTCATATCTTCTATTTGCTAACACAGCATCTTGTTGGGGAAAAAAATAATAAGTGCAGCTTTTCCCTATCCCAGATTATTTTCACTCCAGATCTTTAGAGCAGGAAATAAAAAACAGCTAATGGTCATGGGGCATGTGGAATTAGTTTAAGCAAAGCTGAACCCTGGTCCTGCTGACCACCTCCTCTTTCCTGTGCCGTTTTGTCTATGCTAGCCTTAGAATATGTCAACAAATCTCTTTTAAGCTCAGATGGGGAGAAGGGATGGTGATTCTCTCTTTCTGTAAGGGAGTAATTTACAACAGATGTGCCTTTTTAGAAAGGTACAAGTTTGTCTTGTAAAATATTTGTAAAGAAAAATAGCCTCTGGATTTCACAGAGTAGTCCTTCCTTGGTTGTAGACATGTCACAAAGAGCACTGTTTTTCTAATACTAATATGATTCTTTTCTCATACAATTTGATTATAACTCAAGGTTAGTTTTGGGGAAGGCCCAAGTTTAAATATCTAAAACAGTGTACAGAAAAAATACCATATGGGACTTGACAACTTTTTGACAGTGACCTGAAAGAAGCCCAATTTCAACCATGAGAGATGGGTTATAGTCCCAGGAACTCTTTTTAATGAGTAATGAAATCTTAAGCTTCTCCAAGCCTCAGTTTCCTTATCTGTAAAATGGAGGAACCATATGATCCTGCCATCTCAAGTGGAAAGATAAATTAAAAATGCTTTATAAGCCATAAAGTCCATAAAGTCCTAAAATGTGATTATTTTCATAACAAATCTATTTAAGAAAAAAACTTTGAGGGCCCCATATCTATGTATATGACTTTTTGTAACTTATATAAAAGACATAATCATAATAAAAGGATCAAAATCTTTCTTTAGTTAAAAACTGCACTAGTGGCCGGGTGCGGTGGCTCATGCCTATAATCCCAGCACTTCGGGACGCTGAGGCGGGTGGATCACGAGGTCAAGAGATTGAGACCATCCTGGTCAACATGGTGAAACCCCATCTCTACTAAAAATACAAAAATTAGCTGGGCATGGTGGTGAGCACCTGTAGTCCCAGATACTCAGGAGGCTGAGGCAGGAGAATTGTTTGAAGCCAGGAGGTGGAGGTTGTGGTGAGCCGAGATCATGCCATTGTACTCCAGCCTGGGTAACAAGAGTGAAACTCTGTCTTAAAAAAAAAAAAAAAAAAAAAAACTGCACTAGTAAGTATATTAGCAATAGAAATTGTGCTATTTAAGATTAAATAATTCTGGCACTGATTCAGCCACAAGGCTTATTGAAGAACAACTCACTGATTCTGATAGAATTTTAACTGAATAAGCATTAACAGATAAAATCACATGATGAAAGGCATGCATCTTATGACTATACCCAGTGGTCTACAGAGGACATACAGCTTCCAGTGGGTGGGAACTACTCAACTTTCTGGTAAGGTGCCATTTTTCTTTTTCTTTCTTTCTTTCTTTCTTTTTTTTTTTTTGAGATGGAGTTTTACTCTTGTTGCCCAGTCTGGACTGCAATGGCACTATCTCAGCTTGCTGCAACCTCCGCGTACCAGGTTCAAGCAATTCTCCTGCCTTAACCTCCCGAATAGCTAGGGTTACGGGCATGCGCCACCATGCCTGGTTAATTTTGTATTTTTAGTAGAGACGAGGTTTCTCCACGTTGGTCAGGCTGGTCTTAAACTCCCGACCTCAGGTGATCCACCTGCCTTGGCCCTCCAAAGTGCTGGGATTACAGGCATGAGCCACCATGCCTGGGCTGGTGCATTTTTCAAGTCCTATTATCTCAGAGGAGAATAAATACAACTGGAGGCACCCTAGGAGAGTGAGCCTGGGTTGAGGCAGAAGTTTGAGGAGGATCTTTAGGCACCTGGTCTTTTGTTTCTTCAAGTTGGGAATGAGAATAATATCCATCACACTTGTGTGATGGTTGTAAGGATCATACATGATGATACCTATGACAAAGAAGTTCTAAAAGCATGAAATATTCCTGAGATGTATCATAAGAGAGAAATTTCTGTTGTCTTTATTAGAATTTAATATAATTTAACTTTTAAAAGTGTTGTAGGATTTCCTTTTTCAGTCTCTTCAAATTGTGAATAATATTGATGACTAATATTTACCAAGCACTTCCTATGTTCCAGATATTTGTGGATTTTATGGCTTTAATAGATTAAACTAATTTAATTTTATAACCATGACAAAGGTACTTTGAATTATTATCCTTATTTTACAGATGAAGAAGTTAATAAATTGCTCAAAATCACCTAGCTGAGAAAATGATGGAAGCAGCATTGGAACCACACTTAGCAAGACAGCCAGTTATTAAGAAATCTACTTATCTTCTAAATATGCTCATCTAGAATTATAGAGTGCCCACTGCCTTCTGTAAATTCTCAATTGCCTTCTCAGCTCCACACTTGAACTTTCAACGATGTTCAAACACATATTTGAAAATGAAGTAAACAAAAATTTCAAAAGTTTTTTTAAAACAAACATACATCTGCAACTTTTTCATTAGAAGTTGAGATTTCAGAAACACACACAAAAAAACCTAATCCAGATTTGCTATCTGGATTCAGAAAGGAGCTCAGTGTTTCTGAGCTCACTCAAGCTTTGGTGTTCTCACTCAAGCCTTAACTACTTAACCCGTAGAAAGAGCAGGAGAAATTCTATCCACCAACAGTATTCTCAAAAAAGCTTTCAACTGACTGAAGGGCAGAGACTATTCACAGCCCTTTTTATCTTATCTACAAAATAAGTAAATCTAACCAGGAGGGATTTTAGGAAACAACCTTATTTCACCTTTTTTTTTTCTTTTCAAATGAGGTCTAAGGACAGGCAGTGACCTGTAATCCTGAGTGTGCTTCCACATTTTCTTGTGCTTTATTTTCAACATAATTCACAGGTTCACATGCTTTCACTTTTTCAAAACCTTTCCACAATCTGTTCATTTTGATATTACAGAAAACCCTGTGAGGCATATAAATTCTTATCTCAAAAGTTGTGTTATCTTGGTTGAAAGTAGCCTTTGTTACTTACTTTTTCTCTCTGGATACTTGGGAGCCTCAGCCTCACAGCTTCTGTTGTGGCTTCTATCAAGGTTAACTTAGAACTACTCCTCTTTGGCTCTTTCACTTGGAGTCCATCTGAAAGCAAAACTTCCGGGACAAAAGCCTGAGACAGGATAACCTATAAGGCCCCTTTTTCCAGCCTGCTGGCAAGGCAATTAAGTTGAAGGTTTTGATATTGATATATACTTCTTTTAAGACCTTTCAAATACAGGTCCCTGGGTATCCTTGAGAGATCTGTTCCAGAACCTTCCATGGATGCCAAAATCTGTGAATGCTCAAGTCTCTGATGTAATTGCCCATTGGTTGAATCCATGGATACAAACTGACTGTGTAGAGGGGTGACTATATTTGCAGGACAGTTAAAAAGGATTTTCTTGGCTGAGTGTGGTGGCTCACACCTGTAATCCCAGCACTTTGGGAGATCAAGGTAGGAGGATTGCTTGAAACCAGGAATTTGAGAGTAGCCTGGGCAACACAGCAAGACCCTGTCTCTACCAAAAAAAAAAAAAAAAAAATGAGCTAGATGTGGTGATGCACACCTGTGGTCCCAGCTACTTGAAGGCTGACATGGAAAGATTGCTTGAGCCCAGGATGTTGAAGCTGTAATGTGAGCTGTGATGGGGCCACTCCACTCCAGCCTCACAGCAAAGCGAAACCTCATCTCAAAGCAAAAGTTGGGGGGGGTTCTTCAGTCTTTGACTCCAGGGTACTCTCCCTCCTGAGAACAGGTCCATCTGCTGGATGCTTGGTGTAAGGTTTATTTACATTTAATGAAAAATATTTTAGTGCAGCCTTTTACAAATAAATTTTTTTGAAGTAGAAGTTAACATGGTTAGCAAGTTTTGTTTCTGTCTTGATTTTATGTCATTTGTGTTTCTGACCAGAGACATTTTCCTTCCCTATCTCACAGTCAACTTCTCAAAGTCTCCTCATCTTCTCTCCCTCCATTAGAGCATCTTTTTAACATGATTTCCTCTCCCTCTTCTCCTTTGTCTCTTCCTCTCTCTCTCCTGTTTTCCTTTCTTCTTTCTCTTTCCTCCCTTTTTTTCCCCATTCTTTCCTTCGTAGGTTTTACCATAACTCTTAGAGTACCAGCTGCCACTTAAAAATGCCTGTTGTTTGTATTGTCTAGCGCAGAGAATAATATTTCTCTCCAAATTCTTTTTACTTTACAATCGCCTTTAAAGTTGCATGCAAATTACATGTATAAGATTAAGCCAACAAGGTAAAGCACAACTAAATGCTATTACAAATTACATAGTAGAAATGAGTTCTGAAAAGCATAAGGCTATCTTGCAAAAGAGGAAGCAAAAAATTAAAACCAGGTAAACACTCATTCTGCAAAAAAGCAAAAACAAAACAAAAAACTTGTGCCAAGTCAGCAGAAGGGAAAAAAAAAATCTCAATGTAACATTAAAAAGAATTTACCATCCTTTTCTAAAATACGCTTTGACAGGTTAACACTAAGTCATCTGGTACAAAACTAAACATGCATAAAAAGTATCATATAGTTGATAATTCCCTCTAATATTTCAAAATTTTGTTTTTAACATAAACCGAAATGTTTTTGAGAACTGTTTTATTTTTAAGAGAAAAATATGCTGTCTTGTTAAAAGGTGTCCATTTATCCTGTTAACCTTAAATAACTGAGTACTTCAGTGTCTCAGTAGAGTGTTTCTATTTTTCAAGGCTAGTATCAGGAAGAGAGGCAAGGCACCAAGTAAACTGCACAAGATTTGATACGATAAGAACTGAGTAAGACACTTAGATAAAATTCAGTAGCCAAGGGACTCTGTGAATTGCCAAACTGCTCTCTGAGAATTTCAGTATTCTAGATTTCAGGTTGAAACATGGTTTTTTATATCTGAAAAAGAATGAAGATTGGCACAGAGAAAACATTTGATCACTTCTTTTTGTGCCTTTATCCACTCCATACTTCCCATCTAATGTATTTTCCATAGGTTGGAAGTATAGATCTGAGAGGAAGTCTATTTTGCAGGGCACTTGACTAAGTGAACTGGAGAAAGTAGTGCACCAAAACCATCTTTAGCATCCATCATGGGAAACATAAACATATTCCAAACATAATTTAGACTTTATGCTATGTGAGTCCATACTTGTCCGAAGAAGAACTGCAATCAGTGGTAAACTATAATAAATAATTATGTCTCAGGCCGGGCCTGGTGGCTCACACCTGTAATCCCAGCACTTTGGGAGGCTGAGGCGGGCAGATCACCTGAAGTCGGGAGATCAAGACCAGCCTGACAAACATGGAGAAACCCTGACTCTACTAAAAATACAAAATTAGCTGGGTGTTTTGGCGCATGCCTGTAATCCCAGCTCTTTGGGAGGCTGAGGCAGGAGAATTGCTTGAACCCAGGAGGCAGAGGTTGTGATTAGCAGAGATCGCGCCTTGCACTCCAGCCTGGGCAACAAGAGTGAAACTCTGTCTCAAAAAATAAATAAGTAAGTAAGTCTCATAGCAAATATCATTCACCTTTTGCCAAAGGTTATATAAGCAAGACTTTAAAGGAGAAGCAAAATTATTATAAAGATTAAGATTAATTAGCTCTTTGGGATAGAAGGTATCTCAAATCTGAATACTTCCTCCAGGAAATAATAAGGTGACCATATGCCCTGGTATAATTCCATTTTATGTTCATTATCCTAGCATAACATTTAGTAGCTCTCCCTTTTATTCTTCTTAAGACACTCTCTCACCCTAGAAAGTGAAATAACATTGATTTTATAAAAGTAATAATTCTAGCAAATATATTCTACATACCTGCTAATTCTGATTAATACAGCACAGGTATTCAGCAGATAACTTCTCAACATGGTTGACAATGACCACTGGCAGGGTCCCTAAATGCATTAATGGCTAAGCTAGGATGCAGCTTGGCAGGAGAAACCAGTCCCAGAGTATTTACCCCCTGATGCCTATCACTTTGGCTTCCTGTTCCCATTCAGAACAGACTCAGTGAAGGGGAGAATCTGTCATTTGGCTTGAAAGTCAATGAATAGGATTCTTCAAATATGTAAGGTATGCCTATTGATTTTTAGTTCTTTAGATTTTCTTAAATGTCTCAAAACTAGGCGTAAGGTACTTCTTTGGAAGAATCTAGTTAACTTTCTGTTGTGATATGTCATAGTAAAGTAGGCATATGTTAAAGAATCACTGTACTTCAACTTTTATAGTTAGTGATGTTTTAGGGACTATTTAAAACCTAACAAGAGAGCTTTTAGAAATATTGTATAGAATCATTAGAAATAGTTGTGCAATGTAAATCTCATCTATTCTCAGATTCATGGTTATAGCTGTTATTGTGGGTATTTTTTTTTTCATTTTCAAAAGAAACCTTAATAATGCATTAAAACAACAACAATAACCACCCAATGTCACCACCAAGATTGGGTGATTAACTACCTAATGGTATTTCTTTCATCCAAGCTGCTTTATAAAGGAAAACAAAAACAACAATAAAGGAAATATACCAATTTATTCTCTACTAATATAGTATTGAACATTATTTTTAAAAACTATGAAATATTGGAATGCAGCACAGCAATTTCATTACCCACTGCAGTTTTGGGTCATATACTGTATATAAAGAGTAATTACTTCATTGGTTGGAGGCCACAATGGAGGAATACAGAATTTGATGACAGATTTTTAAATGAAAATTTTATCCCAAAGCATTTGCTTTTCAAAACTTTGCCAACATTACAGACAAACCATCTTATTTTTTCTTTTGGTGGTTGAGGGTAAGAGAGTGGCAGTGGGCTGGGAGTGCAGTAATAATAAAGCAAATGAAGAGTGAGCAAATTTAAAAAATCCTTCGCCAATAATCATACATCAGCACTTGGATTTTAAAGTAGCTATTAAAAATTCTTCACAGATACCTCAAGTGACACATCTTCTAAATGAAGGTCTTGCATTTAATATTTGCTTACCTTATTATTGACATTAAATCTGGTGGTTTCTAACACATCTTTCACTTCAAAACAAGTTTCTGGATTTCATTCTCTTGCTGAAGATTTTAGCTGTATGATGAGTCTCATGGCTAGATTATGGTGTCTACATTTTCTAAACATTTTCAAACCATTCTCCTTTATCTCAATGGAATTCTTGGTAGGTACTGAAACCTTCCAGGATACACATGATTATTATAGAGAGTACAGGCTCTGGAGTTAGCCAGGAATTGTCCCAATCCAAGGGCTGTCACTTTTCCCTGAGCCTCAGTTTCCTCCTCTATAGAGTGGATAAAAATAACTACATTGTAGGATGGCTGTGAGTATTGGTTGAATTATGTGAAAAGCACTTTACAGCACTTAATAATGAGTGTTTGTTTATATTCCACTTTTTTTCCAAAAATAATTTAAGGTAGCTTATAAAAATACAAAAAATAGACAAGCCAAGTACCTGTTTATTTATTTCTTCTAACCATCTTTTTTAAAGCAGTGTTAAAGAAAATTGGGGAAATAGTCTGATTACAGAAGTAAAATATTAATTGCAAAGAATTTGAATATTACAGGAAGGTATGAAGAAGATGCATTTCCTTCATTTTTTCCCAACATAGCCATTTTAAACATAAATTAGGATTATATAAAATTATATTTACCTCCTACTTTTTTTTCCAAGTTCAATTAGATCATAGGCATTTTTGTTGTCATTATATATTGCCTCCAAATATTTTCTGATTTCATAATCTATCAATTGTATGTACTAAAATTAATGCCATCCAACATAATCTCTTTTTGTTATAAACAAAAATGCAGTGAAAAAATTTTCAGATGTTTACTATTTTGGAAATGCCATCTCCTCATTGGTGGTATTGTTTATTTTCTTCTCACTTAGCCTTTTAAATTTATGACTTTTGAAATGTTTTAAATTTTATGTAACCATTGCTGTAAATTACTTTCCTTTGTAATTTATTTTACTTTTTATATGTTTAAAAGTTCTTTCCTATTCCAAGGTCAGTAAATAGTTTCCCTATATCATCTTGTCTTTTTATAATTCATTTTTGTTTTTAACTTTTTACAAAAATTTAATTATATTTTAAGTTCCGGGACACATGCCCAGGACATGCAGATTTGTTATATAGGTAAACATGTGCCACGGTGGTTTGCTGCACCGATCAACCCATCACCTAGGTATTAAGACTTGTTTGCATTAACTATTTATCCTGATGCTCTCCCTCCCCCACATCGCCACCCCTACCACCAGCAGCCCCCAATCTGTGTTGTTCCCCTCCCTGTGTCCATATGTTCTCATTGTTTAGCTCCCACTTATAAGTGAGAACATGCAGTGTTTGGTTTTCTGTTCCTGTGTTAGTTTGCTGAGGATAATGGCTTCCAGCTCCATCTATGTACCTGCAAAGGACATGATCTCATTTGTTTTTATGTCTGCATAGTATTCCATGGTATATATGTACCACATTTTCTTTCTTTTTTCTGAGATTGAGTCTTGGTCCATTGCCAGTCTAGAGGGCAGTGGCGTGATCTCGGCTCACTGCAACCTCCACCTCCCTGGTTCAAGTGATTCTCCTGCCTCAGCTTCCTGAGTAGCTGGGACTACAAGCGTGTACCACCATACCCAGCTAATTTTTTTATTTTTAGTAGAGACGGGGTTTCACCATGTTGGCCAGGATGGTCTTGATCTCTTGACCTTGTGATCTGCCTGCCTTGGCCTCCCAAAGTGCTGGGATTACAGGTGTGAGCCACTGCACCCCGCCCTGTACCACATTTTCTTTATCCAGTGAATCACTGATTCACTGATGGGCATTTGGGTTGATTCCATGGCTTTGCTTTTGTGAATAGTCTGCAATTAACATACATGTATATGTTATCTTTATAATAAAACAATTTATATTCCTTAGGGTAGATACTCAGTAATGAGATTGCTGGGTCAAATGGTATTTCTGGTTCTAGGTGTCTGAGGAATCACTACATTGTCTTCCACAATGGTTGGACCAATTTATTTGCCTGTCAACATTGTAAAAGTATTCCTATTTCTCCATAGCCAACAGCATCTGTTGTTTCTTGACTGTTTAATAATAGCCATTCTTACTGGCATGAAATGGTATCTCATTGTGGTTTTGATTTTCATTTCTCTGATGATCACTGATGTTGAGCTTATTTTCATAAGTTTGTTGACTGCATAAATGTCGTCTTTTGGGTTGGGCACAGTGGTTCATGCCTGTTATTCCAGCACTTTGGGAGGCCAAGGCGGGTGGATCACCGGAGATCAGGAGTTCGAGACCAGCCTGGACAACATGGTAAAACCCGGTCTCTACTAAAAATACACAAAATTAGCTGGGTGTGGTGGCACATGCCTGTAATCCCAGCTACTCAGAAGGCTGAGGCAGGAGAATCACTTGAATCTGGGAGATAGAGGTTGCAGCAAGCCAAGATTGTGCCATCATACTGCAGCCTGGGCAACAAGAGCAAAACTCAAGGTCAAAGAAAAAGTCATCTTTTGTGAAATGTCTGTTCATGTCCTTTGTCTACTTTTTAATGGGGTTTTTTTCTTGCAAAGTTGTTTAAGTTCCTTGTAGATTTTGAATATTAGACCTTTGTCAGATTGATTGCAAAAATTTTCTGCCATTCTGTAGGTTGTCTGTTCATTCTGATGACAGTTTCTTTTGCTGTGCGGAAGCTCTTTAGTTTAATTAGATCCCATTTGTTAATTTTTGCTTTGGTTGCATGCAAAATGCTTGCTTTTGATGTTTTTGTTACAAAATCTTTGCCTGTGCCAATGTCCTTAATGGTAATGTCTATTTTCTTCTAGGGTTTTTATAGTTTGGGGTTTTACATCTAAGTCTTTAATCCATCTCGAGTTAATTTTTGTATCAGGTATAAGAAAGATGTCCAGTTGTAATCTTCTGCATAACGCTAGCCATTTTTCCCAGCACTGTTTATTATATAGGGAATACTCTCCTCATTACTTATTTTTGTCAGGTTTGTTGAGGAGCGGATGGTTGTAGATGTGCAGTCTTGTTTCTGAGATCTCTATTCTGTTCTGTTTGTGTTTGTGTCTGTTTTTGTACCAGTACCATGCTGTTTTGGTTACTGTAGCCTCATAATATAGTTTGAAGTCAGCGTAATGCCTCCAGCTTTGTTCTTTTTGCTTAGGATTGTTTTAGCTATACAAGCTCTTTTTTGGTTCAACATGCATTTTAAAGTAGTTTATTCTAATTCTGTGAAGAATGTCAATGGTAGTTTGATGGGAATAGCATTGAATCTATAAATTACTTTGGGCAGTATGGCCATTTTCATGATACTAATTCTTCCTATCCATGAGCATGGAATATTTACCCATTTGTTGTGTCCTCTCCGATTTCCTTGAGCAGTGGTTTGTAGTTCTCTTTGAAGATGTCCTTCCCGTCCCTTGTTAGCTGCATTCCTAGGTTATTTTCTTCTTTGTAGCAAATGTGAATGGGAGTTCATTCATGATTTGGCTCTCTGCTGATCTGTTATTGGTGTATCGAGAATGCTAGCACCTTCTGCACATTGATTTTTGTATCCTGAGACTGCTAAAGTTGCTTATCAGCTAAAGAAGTTTACGATTGAGATGATAGGGTTTTTTAGATATAGGATCATGTCATCTGCAAACAGAGACAGTTTGACTTCCTATTTTCCTATGTGAATATCCTTTATTTCTTTCTCTGACCTGATTGCCCTGACCAGAACTTCCAATACTGTCGAATAGGAGTGTTGAGAGAGGGCATCCTTGTCTTGTGCCAGATTTCAAGGGGAATGCTTCCAGCTTTTGCCTATTCAGTATGATATTGGCTGTGCGTTTGTCATAAATGGCCCTTATTATTTTGAGGTGTGTTCTGTTAACACCTAGTTTATTGAGTTTTTAACTTGAAGGGATGTTGAATGTTATCGAAGACCTTTTTTGCATCTATTGAAATAATCATGTGGTTTTTGTCTTTAGGTCTCTTTGTGATGAATTACTTTATTGATTTGTGTATGTTGAACCAGCCTTGCATCTCAGGGATGAAGCTGACTTGATTGTGATAGATACTAACTTCTTAAAATTAATATGGAATGTATTTGGGGCTGTTTGAGGTAGATATTAAGATATATTTGGGCTATCTCAGATTTGATAGTCTATTTTAGGTAGGATTTAACATAACTTTCTCCAAATAGTTAACACAACTGCCCAATAACAGTACCTCATTTCCTTTGTGTATGACACCTTATCATATACCAATTGTTTGATGCCCATATCTCATTTTTATTGAATATGGAGTACACTGAATGCCTCATGATTTCTCTTTTGTAAAATTTCTTAGCTATAGTTACCTATTTATTTGTCCAAACAAATTTTAGAAACACTATTAAGTTCTCCCAATTTTCTCCACTCTGAACATTAGGATTTGCTTGAAATTTCACTAAACCTATATATTCAACTGAAAAAAAAAAAAACTTCATATATGTTTTGTACCTATCTTGCTGAGGTTTTACCTAGGTATTTCATATATTTGTTACTGCAAAATATTTTTTCACATAATTTTGAGCTGGAAGACATTCTCAATGGACTTTCATTGAACAACCAGCATGCTTCAACTGGTTTGACTTATTCTGTGACGTGGTTAAATATTTATCAGTACTTTGCTTCACAGACATAAACGACCTTAGCTGGTGCTTGAGATGAGAATGCTACGGGACACACAGCTGGGGCAGTCCAACTTTGTAATTTTGAAAGGAACAGGAAAAAGCCACTGGTTATTAATTTTACTCTACCGTACACAATTGTATAGATGAAACTAACACTTTATTACTGGAGAGTGTGAAAGATAAGAAATTGATGCACCGTCTGTCATGACAAGTGAATGGTGATTTCTGAAGACAGTAGGGAACCCTGAGTAGCTAACTGTTCCCAATACCATTATTAAGCTTTATGCATCTCATCTACCTAACTGACAATCCATTTTGGTATAAGCAAGATGAATAATATAGACAAATTTCTCCCATATGAATTGAATTTAAAATGAAGGCTATAACTGGTATCTATACCAAAGGTCGTTATAAAACTGGCCTCCATGTGCTCGGTCCCAGTGTACCCTGTTGTCCTTGGAGGAGGCACACACATCTGTCATTTACTTGCCTGTAGTTTCTGAGGTGGCGGAATGCCAGCCCTGGCCAAGTGTTCACAGTGTAGAGTGCTTTAGACTCTTCTGAAATGAAAGTCAGTATGTAAATGTGCAACATGACATTATTATTCTAGCTTTCTGGCTGCTTTCAGCAAGCACTGACTGCCACATGAGGTCTCAAGTGTTCTGGCATAGTGTGCAAGTGTTCAAAGAAGTTAAAGTAATGAAATTGGATCTACATTTCCACAGATATTCAAGCTGGCATGGAGGAATGGAGTCAAAGAATCAGGGTTGGATGGTCTCCACCAAACAGCCTAGGCAAGTGCCTGTGATGCCAGGCTACTAAGCAGAATTTTCAATTGTGAAAGGCCACCACTATTTCTTCCTTTGGGTCTAAAATTGCAAAATATGCACATCTCTCCTAGGCTCACACCACTCTTTAGGCGGTTTAATGCTCAATCTCCAACCATCTATTACCTGAAGCATACCAGCTTTGCTTAAATTCAACATTTTAAAATAAAGATCTAAGAAGTACAAAAGGGAAAAAATGTTTAGTTAGAACCTGATACAGCATATACTACTGTATACAATATATGACTATTATTTTTAGGAATTTGGTCAGGCTTAGTGTGTATATGATCGAAGCAGTATCCACACAGATTTCAGGTTTTGGTGGTTTGTGTATTCTGCAGTTTTCATTGCTCACAAATCTCAAATGCATCCAGCATTCTCTGCTGCTGAAATATGTGAGCCACAACAAAAGCTGGGTATGTGGGCGGTGGGTGGGATCAAGAAACTGGGTCCACTAAATAGTGTCTCAGTGGATCCAGAAGCACTACAGAATCCGGGTTTAGTAATTCTGGGACCTCCCCTCTCTTATACCTTCCTCCCCAAAATGTTTCTTCTGCTCATCAGGACAAGAGCAATGGAACCTGAGTCTCTTGCTTTGCAGCCACCTTTGTAAGCACAAATCCGTGATGCTGGGTCCCTTTCCTCCTCATGTCCCTTAAAATGCTGATATTTTCATGGGTTCCAATTAACAATTTATACACACATAAAAATGAAGTTTATTTAAAAATGCAAGAGAAGGACAACACAAAGAATTCAAGCAATGAAGAAAATCTTTACTCATACAGAATTTTTTTTTAATTGCATTTTAGGACAGTGAAAAAAAGGGATTTATAAATAAAATCTACGCCATCCAGGAGGTATGTGTCAGTGTCCAGAACATCCTAGATGAAGTGGCATCCTTTGGCGAAAGGATAAAGAAGTGAGTGATGGTGACATGTAAGCCCCAGTCTTCTGTGGGACAGGGTGTCCATTTGTTTCTCAGAGGGTGAAATGCCACATTCCTTTTGGCAGGGGACCCTCCTTCTGGGTGATCTATTGCTCAGTTTTATCATTATTTACTTTATTTCTGCCAGTCTTTGGCTTTATGAAAGTTCTGTCAATTTCCTTCCTGAAATTTAGAACATATTGGTTGGAAAGAAGTCACACTTGTAGCTTTGAAGAAATAACACCGTCCTAAATTTTAGCGCATTTTTCACTGTGAAAGACTTTGTTCTTAAACGGAGTATGAAATTGTGATAGGAAAAAAACCAAGCTAAATGAGGACTTCAGGTAATTAAGATATACCTGCATTTTATTATTGGTCTAATTATGTTTTCATCAAGTGACTCTAAATTTTTTTAAAAATTGTATTTATGGTGCCCTGCAAAAATATTTTTTCAAGTGTGTATTTAAATAGCTGAGATCATAGTTATCAATAAACTAATGCTTTGTCATTTAGAAAATACACACAATTTTTAAAATTATAAAAACCGAATCCCTTTTCCTTAATTTTTTAAAATAAGGAAATATATCTTCACTGAGCTCTAATGCAAAATTAAGAAACTTAAATTCTTAATCTTGTATACTTATGTTTTACTTAAAACAATGTTATATTTTTTAAAAACAAGATGTATTTATAAGAATTACCAGTTAAAAACATTACATACTTCTAAAGTATGTAAAAATTGGCCTATATAATGATTGCTAATGGTCTACTCAAGAAGGGGTGCCAAATTCTAGAGAAACCTTTATTTTCCTAGTTTCACATATCTATTCATTGTTTGTTTATTATTCATAACCAAAAGTTTTCTACAGATTTGAATCCTTAGGCATACACCAAATTTGAAAAGGAGTAAATTATTTAAACTAAAGGTGTGAGTCATTCATCTGGTGCCTTTCATGATGCAAGGGATAATGCATTTTGTATTGTATAATTTTGTTTAATATATTTCTACGTGTCCAGGTGCTGAGTTTCTACTTTCTTATATTAGACAGAACAGCCCCCCTCTCACTCCCAGATGTGCCTTTAGGAAGCATTCAGTTTTCGACTTCTGAAGACTGTTCCTATATCTTTTCTCTCTCCTTCTTCCTCTCTGTTTATTTCCTTCCATCTCCAAGAATGTTTACCTGTCCTCCACACACTATCCACTGAAACAGTATGAAGCCCTGAATTTGGGGCATTTCCCCATTGAGTGTTGTCTTTTATCTGGGGTACCCTGTGTGAGCTAATACCTGACAGAAACATCTCATTTATACCGAAAGAGCAAGGATCAGGCTAGTGAATGCCTGAGAAGAAGCTCCTTTGTAACTCTAGGTGGTAGAAGGACTCAGAACAGATGCTTGGCTGGAAAACATGATGACTAGCTAAGGGATATGACCAGATCCTGGTGGTGTTCCAGCCTTTGGAAAACCTGGGTTTCGTAGAACTTCCTATGCTAAGCTAAGGTACAGGAATATGGCATAGGAGCCAGTGAGTCTTGCAGGACCCATCTCTCCCGTAAAATGATCTTTTGCGTGCTAAAAGAGAAATTCTCCTGGGGTCACATGGAATTAAAAGCATCTATCCAGAAAGCAGATTCAGAAGCAATCGTTAAGCACAAAATGAAAGGGCTCTATAATTACCATGTCTTGTTACGAAATCTTTCCAGAACTTTCTTGAATTGCATCCCTTTTTGGGGGAAAATCATATTCTAGATTTAGATTCCATAATGCAGAGAGCAGAAATAGAAAAGGGCAGTCTTTTTTTTTTTTCTAACAGCTACACTGGTGGAGATTCTTTGCCATTTATCCTTCCAATAGGAGTAAGAAGAACACAGGGAGTTCTTCAGTGGGGCTGCCCAGAAGGAAGCTTTTCTGAGTGAAGAGCCAGTGCCCTCACACATGGAGTAGTGTGATGGATGGCTCTGAGCTGAGCCGCAGGAAAGCAAGCAGACCCTCAGCCTTCTGTTCTCTCCACAAGCAAGCAGAAGCAAGGGAAGCACAGGTGTCCATCAGGAAGGGAAGGCATGATCCTTTACCTGGTGACAGTTACAGATGCTCACTGTTGACCATAAGAGGAAAAAGACAAAGACAGAAAAGCCAGACCCGAAGGGTTACTGAACATAGGATACCCAGATTGACCCAGCAATGGCTCATTTAGTAGAAAAAACAATTTTAGGCAATAATTTTGACCTAGAGAGAGACAAAAAGCAAGCTGCATGCCACAAAGCTAAGGAACAACTAATTCCTAATTATGCTGAGGCACTGTATAGAAGAAAATCTCTTAGCAATCATCCTTTATTGGGTCAAAATTGCCCTGAAAAAACTCACCTCCAGTAAGCACAACATACAGTACCAGGAAATTATAAGAAATAAAAGACAGTAACATTTATCTACATGAACAATATGTTTTTCTGAAGTGTCTTAGGGGCCCTTCTCACCGTCTCATAAGAAAAAAGTACCATAATTGAAATTCCTTGAGTTGATTAGTTCTAGTAATTTCAACTTGATTCACATAAACATATTACCATCACAACGACTCCTCCTTGACAGAATAAAACTTATCCCATTTTATAAATGGAGAAAGGGTTAGAGAGGTTGACTCAGCTAAATCCACATAACAGAATCTAGGCTTTGAATACAGATCTGCTAACTAACTTCTTGGTCACACGACATGGTATGTTAGTTCCTCTTTAGTGAATGAACTCTTAGGAGAAATCTGAAAGAATGCAATGGTATGCCTGAAAATGGTGATATATTTATATGCCCAACCCTGGAGGCTCTACATAGTGTTTCTATTTTCTTTATAATTTTGGCACATTCTTAAGTACCAGACTGGCTTCCACACAAAAAGCCTTAAGTGATTACAATCGTCCCACGTTCCATTTTCCTGATTTTCTACTCCATATTTTTTGCCTTTGTCTTCATTTTTCTTTTCCTTTTTTGTCTCAGTAAATTCCTTCCCATCTCCTCGGTACTTTTTTTTTTTTTTGTAACTTCTACTTCTGTTCATTGGACTTGTTTCTGTTTGCTATTCTGTCTTATTGTCAATACTGAGTCTTGCAGCCTTCTCTGACTCAGCCCTCTACGTTACCAATTACTTTTGCCAGAATGCTCTCCTTCACAAGAAGTACATGAGAGAGAATAGTAAGCAATGCTGATTTTATTTCTTAATTACCTATGTATTTTTTCTGGGAAGAAGGGCAATGGTGAGAGGTGAAGTTTTGCAAGGCTAACTGTTCTGTTCCTCTTTCCTGACTTCCAGTTCTATTTATTTGAAACATAGCTGAGGTAGGAAGTGAGTATTCCTCTAAGGAATTCTAACATTCAGAGGATTTTTTTACATAACCATGCTGGCAACATTTTATTCCCAATGTGGGGAATACTGAGAGTTGACAGAAGGAAGAATAGTAGGCCCAGGGGCATTCCCCTCTGAAAAGTTGGAGAAAACAAGGATGGTTACTAGTCTTAGCAGTAGAAAAATAAAGATCTTTTTCCATGTGAGAAGTCACCCAAGTAGTGCAACAGCTTTAGACGCTGAAGTCACCTGGGACAATCTGGAGAAATTGGCAGCAAGACTCTTTACCTGGGCCCTGTGTTCATGGAACTGAGCAGATTATGACGAACTAGGCTGTGTCTTCTGATAACCTATTACAATTGGAATCTATTCCAGAGAGAAATGCCGACTAACTAGGTTCCAGGTTAAGTCAAAATCGTATGTATTTCAATATTTGAAAAAAGTATGAAGTACTCAGATTGCTGATGTGTTAATTTTCCATTCAGTACTTTCAACTGGACTGTCCCATTCTTAAGCTGGCTGGCCATTGTAGCCCTCTGTGTGTTCACAGTCATCCTGTACTGCATTCCGCTGAGATACATTGTCCTTGTCTGGGGTAAGTAAACCTTCCCGGGCTCCCCCAAACTGTCTCAGCTGCTATGAAGAAACTGTGTTTAAGAGATGAGTTATACTGTCAGCAGTTCTCTGTATTTATGGTCATGAAGCTACTCCATGATGAAAAGAGACAGGTCAGTTAAAAATCACAACAGTATAAAGATTTAGGCCTACCTGCAAAATGTATTTTTCTTATCTGGCACTCTAGGTTTCATCATACTATAAACATGTTAGTTGTACAGATTCTTCATATATCAAAGTGTAGCTTTGTCTAGATATCCCTCTGATTTATTTTCACCACTTATATACAATCAAACAGAGGCATTTCAATCCATATGGTGCATTTAAGAAAATAGCTTTCTTTGCTGTTGTATTTTATCTTGTGGAAGTCTATGTAAACATGGTACTCTACATGGCTGCCTGTTTAAGAGGTCACCTTTAGCATTCGGGAAAAGGGTCCTTGGCACTTGCAGGTTCCTTAGGAACAAAAAGATCCCTTTATGTGTACTAAATAAGACTGTTTCTATAAATACCTACATTAAAGGTGATTTTTTTCGGTCCTAATTTTTAATGTGAGTATGCTGCATGCCAATGATTCCTATGCACCTGGGCTCCATTTAGGAGATTGTCAGTTGCAGCATTCTTCTTCTTTATAGTTTCTTTCCTAAGAAAATTCTTGATTTGGAAAACAATTTTCCATCTCTAGGATCTACTACAACATTAATAATACATAAACAAGACTGGGTAGAAGAATTCTCTACCTGCCCCTTGCCTGCCTACACATACACCTAAGATTGCTAAACCTATACAAAACGCAAAGAACCAAAATGGGTCTTAGCTTTGGAAAGCATGTGCTTACACTGAAAGCAAATTTTTTTTTCTCTTTAAGGCTTTTGAAGAAATATATTGGAATAAAATGAGTTCGAGTCTGATACCCCAAGCCCTGTCCTTTTAAGATTCCTATTTCCCTACTCTTTTTGGCCCAACTTATCATATATTGAGCAAGCCATCTTACCCCTTATTATCACTAGCATTACCTTTACAGCCTGGGTGAGAGGTGGGGGAAATGGTAATTATTTTTTCCTTTCCTAATTTCTGTAATTCAAAGAAATTCAATTTAGACAGCACTTTCATTATATAAGGGAAGAATAATTGAATTTCCACTATGTTCTTACTTCGTATTGTATGTTCATCTTTCATTTCTTTCTGATAGTTAAGGCAGATGCTTCTTTATTGAAAAAATTAGTCTACCTAGGGTCAGACCTGCCTTGGCTTGTGGAGTCATCTCTGTTGCAATAGGTGGTGGCGAATGCCCTGTTCTCCCAGGTTTGCAGAAACTGGAGCCCAGGGCAGACATCTAGCTATGTAACTTGCAGTGGCCTCACTGACTAGCTGCCTTAAAAGTAATTTTGCAGAATGTGTTTGGGACTCTTGTATCATCAAACAAAATAAAACAAGAAAAGTATTCCTTTGGTGGTAGGTGATTGCTGAAATAGTAGCCAGAAATTTAATACTATAGGTCTTACATGAGGAGACAGATTCTAGAAGCTTATTCTGCATGAACTCCCTGAAGAAGAGCCAAAATGCTCTAGTTTATGGCTCAGTTTTTACCAGTTTGTCGATTTCATGTAAAGGTGTTTATTTTTTTTTACAAAGCTGGGGGCAAATCTTTTCATTTCCAGTTTGAAAAAAAAAAAAGATCATGTGTCTTCTAAACATTGATCGGGCATAACAGCAACACACACCCCCACCTCCAAAAAGATGCACATTTTGGAAAAGGGGAAAGCAATAAGTTAGACATGTTGCCTTAAAAATCTTAACCCAAAAAGTAGGAAAGCAAGTTTCATCAGAAATGAAATACTAAAGTAAGGCTTCTAAGTATACTGTAACACAGAGGGGAAAACTGCAAGAGATTGCTAATTACCGCCAGGGAACCTCCTTTATTTCCCACACAGAAACCCTTTCCTGCTTGGAAGAAGCTACTAAAGTACAAAGTGAAAGAGCAGCAACTGAGGAAGCAGGAAAAAATGAAGCAGAAAAAGAGGAAGAGAGGGAAAAAATTGGGTGCATTGGTTCACTGGTTCAAAGCATACAAGTTAGATCTTCCAATCACTACAACACTTTTGCCAGAAATGTGCTTTGTTTATCTCCAATTCTGGTTATTTAAATAATGTTTAATCTATCACTTTTTCAGGAATCAATAAATTTACAAAAAAGCTTCGGAGTCCATATGCAATTGATAACAATGAACTACTTGACTTCCTTTCCAGAGTCCCTTCAGATGTACAAGTGGTATGTAGGTTTTGTTATTATTATTGCTATTATTTTAATGTAGTATGGCTCTGGGTTTTAGCATTTATATCCTTCTAATGCAAACGCTTTACAAGAGCTGAGTAAAATTCATAAAGCCTGTGTAGCAGATTTTACCAGTCAGAAATTTAGCCCACTTGGGGTGTTATCTAAGAAGAACTTACAAAGAATGGGAGAAAGAGCAGTTGCATAAAGAACCTACCAGAGCTGTCAGGGAGGATACTCTTCTAAGTTAGTTCAGCTGGAGTTTGTGATGGGAGTCACTATGACCTGAGGGGAGGAAATAGGAATATTAGATGATGAAATCAAAATATGCCAGTGGACATTAAGAAAAAAAAATCTTTCTAGAATTTGCAAGAATTACAAGTAAGTTTTAAAGAAGTATATTTTGGAGGTCAGTGAGGAGAGTAAAGCTGACTGCTTTTTGAAGAGTGTAGCACATCTCTAAAACCTCTGAAATCCTTTGAAGTTAATGCCCATTAACCAACAGCTGTTTTCAGAATAAAATAAGAAAGGATTTTTTTGTTTTTTGTTTTTTTTGTAATTAAAATCCTGAAGCTGGGTTACAGTGATGCCTGTTGTTTCAGTTGAGTTTTTCATTTGTTATGGCATGACAGTGGGCGGGGTGGAAATTAAGACTGTATTAAGCAAACACACACTAAATTGTAAAAAAACCATCATCGAGCCCTTTAAAATTGATGTAGTTTTGCTTTTAATGTAATGTGTTAATGAAAGCCATTACTAAAGTTCACATCAGGGCTTCATGTAGTTTCTGACAGGATTTTCCTTCTTATTCTTGCTGTCATTCTATTGCTTTCTGCATCTCAGCCTGCAGATCCCATATAGCTTCTAGAGTGAGCACTTTTTTTCCCCCCAGCACAGTCTCTCATTCCTTTGCTTTTCCTTTCTTTGCCAGAAAGTGGCCACCTGAACAGTATTTCTCTGAACTCTGTTTAAACAGGTGCAGTACCAAGAATTGAAACCAGATCCTTCTCACAGCCCATATAAAAGAAAGAAAAACAATCTTGGCTAGCCAGCTCCCAGCACTGAGGAAACCAGCATCTGTTTGGGAAGATGATAAAAGAAAAAGCCCTCAGCCTCAGCAGCATTTCCTTTCTTTCTGCTTTTTATTTATTTTGCCTTTTTATCATGATGGAGAGAATTTGTAAATAGTGTACAAAGGCATATGTCTTTGAAAATATACTTCTATTGTACAGACTCAACTTGATAAAGGTTTTGCTACTGCTGTGTGAAAGCCTTGTTAGCTGTGGATAATAATATAACAACACACTGAAAGAACAAATATAAGAATGATAACATTGGAAGATAGATATATACTTATCTAATTACAAGTGGATCAAATACTCAACTGTGCTCTGATTAAATCAACATCAATTGTAAATGTCAATTTGATTTAAAATTTTTTTTTTAATGTGACTATTTTTTCTCTCAAAAGTAATCCATTACACTTTTCTATGTTTTATACATTTCAAAAGGTAGGGAAATCCCAAAGCCTGAATAATGGAATAGATGCATTTCAATTTAACATATATTCTGGCTTTAGATCCTGACATTCACTCCTGTGCAAATTACTTAGGTATGACTAGGCTGATTTTAAGCTAATAAGTGAAGGTACATTCACTCCCTCAAGAGAATCTTCAATACTCTGCAATTCTATAAAGAAAACTTTCTATCAATCAATCATTCCATCTAAAACCTTAAAATCTCTACAGGACTACACCACATAAATACTGCCAGTTTATAAACAATTGTCTATCTATCATCTGAATTTTTATACCTACCACTAGTTGTTTAATTTATACAGAGTTAGCAAATTAGCCACCCAGTATAGTTATCAAAAATACTAGCAAACTATATCCATATCACTTTTGGTGTCAGATTGTATCTGTGCATCTAAAAATATTTTAATACTCAAGTGCTCTCACAAAAAAACCTCTGCTTTCTCATTAGATTACTGAAATGCTTTGATTCATACTATGATTTTGTTATTAGTGTGAATTTTAATGTAGAGGAGAATGCAGTGTGCTAAGTGATATGCCAGTGTTTCACTACATTTATAAAAAAAAATTCTTGATGATAATGCATGAAAACCTGTTTTGTAAAATAAACTGCTTGGGGGTGGTGGTTGCCTTTAACAATGTTTCACTATTATTATAGAATCTACACTTACTTAAAAATTGCATTCCCAAGACGCAAAGTAGTTTTTGTATCTCACTCCCTGGTATGTTGAGGGAGCATACCTCTGGAGAAAAATAATTTGGTTGGTTGAGAATGTCTTACTTCCCTGACTTGGTAGGGGATTACACGCAGTTGAAATTGCAGCAGACAATGCTTTGCACTACTTTATTTATTAATAATAGACTGGGATGGGGTAAAAGTGGGGGTTATGCTGGAAAAGTTATAGAAAAGCTGAAAAATGTATATATTTCACTCTAAAGGAAGATTCTTTAATAATAAATTTAATCTCATTGAAGCTGATTTTTAAAGTATTTTTATTTTAGAGATAAGTTGTTAAATACTATTTCTTATAATAGAACTATTTTGATCTGTTTCTATACTATGCTTGAATGTCAATTAAATTCCCTTTCTACAGAAAGGCTTTGACCTTAACATGCTCTATTTAATGTATCATGTTTAAAATGACATGCTTCCATCTGCATACCATCACTGTTTTTGTTGCTAAAAACATAATGTTCCATGAACTTGATATTACTACAGAAAGTTTATTCATGAGATAACTGTTTGAAATAACTTTTGATTATACCTTATGTGAGACTTACTTATGTTCTATGCTGGCAATGTGTACTCAGATGTCTCTAAGCCTGGTATTCTACAACCTGAGATGTATCTAGCAGATAGTAACCAGTAACAGATGACTACTTTGTTTGTTTCACTGTATCAAATTTCAGATGTTTAGTTCAATGGTAATGTTGACTACACATTCATTGCATTAAATACAAAAGAAAATAATCTTTCCCATGTATAATCAATACTATTTTTTTTTTGGTGGGTCAGAGATCGATGGGGGATTGTGTGTATATTCTTCTAAATTATATTTCACTTGGAGAAATACATATTTGGCTTAAACAAACAGGGGTTTTCCTGAAACTCTGACTCTTATATAAAAATACCTTTGGAGGGGTGAGCATCCAGTGAAATTCACAGAGGAATAAGAACTAGCTTGAGGCACAAAAGAGATATTCAGGGAAATCTTCATCACTTCTAGAAACTACTACATTCACAGGCTGAAAACAGACTATGTATAGTAAAATTTTAACTATTTATTTCCCATTCTGACATAGGTGCAATTCTGTCTTGAGAGTTGCCTGACTTGTCTTGATTTTGAGAGATTTGTGATGTAAATATTTTAAGATATCTTAAGAGATTGAATGTCACTCTAACATCTACTTGGACTGCTAATGATCGTAGATATTGTAAACTACTAAATATATTCCTATCTTTTAGTGAGTAAATTCAGTGAAAGTCATTATATTCATATTCCAAACTTATTGCCACTAGTTGTGATAATTCATAAGAAATGCATATTTGTGCTTTTTAATTTTTTTCCTTACCTATCAAAAAAGAACATACATAATGGTACTTCTCACTCATTCTGGTGCTGTTTCAGACTCAAACTGATTGATGATAGGTTCTGTAGGAATTCCAATTTTTGAAACATCCTATACAGTAGGATAATCTGAGTTGGCAGATTCCTTCTTTAAAAAACTTAGCCTTGTGATATATTTATTGAATACCAACTGCATGACCCTGTTATTGGCAATGGTCAAACCAATGATTGTATATTAAAATCAAATCTGGAGTTGAAGTATAGTGTGAGCCAAATTTAATTGATACATTTCTAAAATTATCTTTCATAAAATTTTTATTCTGCATTTAAAAGTGAAGGAAATTCAGAAATAAACTTTTTTATCTAGGGACCAGAGGAGCTTTTTTCCACTTTGATCTCATATCTAAGTTCTCCTATGCTGAAAGTAGTGTACATTTATATTAAGTTATTCAAAGGCTGTAATTTCTGCTAATGAACTTGTTAAATGGGCCTAAATGTTTATAATGTTGAGTTTTGTAGTCAAGATTAAGAACAAAGGTATAAGGCAGTTATACCTTTTTGCTCCAGAAATAGAAGTAAAGACAGCCACCATTATACTTCTTGAAAAAGGTCTCAGATATTATTAAATTAATACTTGCTTAAATCCTGTGGCTTCAAATGAATAGCATGATTTCACACTCTAGTTTGAGTGTGTGTACAGATATCTATTCATTGGTTTGATTAGAGTATCTAGAACCAGCCTTTTCTAATTGCTCAGTCAAGTATGAATTAAAACCACATAGAAAATAATGCGGTAAATTCTTTCTTACATTAGTGTCATTCCTTTCAATTATACTTCTTTTTCCTGGGATGACTGGTGTAACTCACTGAAAGAAAACAAAACCTTTTTTTTTTTTGGGTGAAAATGTTCCCCTCTGGTACCTCAGTTTCTATTATTTATAGAGTGGCAATTTGTATAGAGGCAGTCACATAAGATTTATTTTGGCTGAATGGTTAAAATTTGATAAATACTTTTGAAAAATCTCATTAAAAAAAGAATACTATGCAAATAAAAACCATTGAACGTCCAAAGCAATCACATAATGTAGAAACTAGGAGCACCTAGTTTTGCTGGAACTAAATGATTCTATCTGTGCTTTTACAAGGAAGGATGTGAGTTAAGAATAAAAAGCAAAAATTATAACTGATCTCAAATGAGTTTCAATTTATTGGGCTCTTCCTTGACATCATAAGCTTAAAAAAAAAAACCCAAACCAAAAAAAAAAAAAAGTGTTCTATTACATGCACAAGCACTTGTATTTTTGTAAAGACAGGTTTTTAAATTTATATGATGGTTATCCGTACCTCCAAATGTCCCTGAAAAATATTACTCCATTTTTAAAAAAGTAACCAAAGTACACTGCTGTTCTGCTTTAGTCAATCAAGTGTTATTATATTAGGCAGAAAGATTTGTTTCAAGGAAAGCGGAAATAGTTTAGGTAAGTAGCCGTGCCTAAGTTTTTTCAGTATGTAGCAAAATTAAAATTGCATTGCAATTATCCCCTACTACAGATTCTTCAATGTTTCTTCAAAAGAGAAAAGGAGTGGCCAACCTGAGTCAATGAGTGAACCTAAAAACTACCTTATTTTCTCTGAAGGAATACATTTAAGGAGATCCTGAAGCCTGGCTGAGTATTGTTGCTCCCACTAGTGAAGAAAGATGATAATATAGGTTCAGTTTCACTTTCCAGTTAAAGACAAGCTCAAAATTGCTTGAGTCTATTTGAGGGATTTTATTTTGCCAGAGTTCAAATGGTGATAGGTATGGAGGAAATGCTAAATTCATAGAAAAAGGAGCACATCTGGCCTAACTACATATACTTACTCATACTTGTTTTTTTGCCTTACTGGAGACACCTAAGAATAGTCAAGCATTGTTACAGAGACAGCTGGACCACAGAAGAGAGACAAGGGGAAGGAAATGACAATATTTGTCCCAAGTTCAAAGAACGCTCTTCAATAAAGCTATCGGAGAACTGAAACCTTATAACTACATGCCCACAAAACATTCTTCTTTTCTATAGTGATCATGAAAACAAGTCAAAATCTGTACCTTGTAACACTGCAACAATGGAAAACAATTTACTGGTGTCAAGAACTTATAAGCTCTTAGAAAAACTTTACAAAGATAGAAGTATCTATTTCCTATCATACAAGGTAGAGTATGTTTTGTCATCTTTGTTTTATAATAGAGGAAATAGCTAACACCAATTTCTGACCAAAAAAACACAGTGGTATACCTAACTCTTACCTTTGTCCTAAAACTCTTACAAACTTCAGTTTCCATTAACAGAGACCTAGCAAACCATAGGAGGGTCTTTGGAGCACACGAGAAGCAATCCAGAAAACACACTATGTATATTTGACGAAGGAGTTTTTAAACAGATTAATGTGATGTTCCATTATTTGTGTAAAGTTGCTAACCATCACTTAAAAAATATATATATCTGCAGAAGAGAAAAACTTTTTAAAAATCAAAACATACAGCACTTGGTAATTTAAGCAAGAGCAAAATACAATGACTTATGGGTTGGGGTACCAAGTATTCACCATCCAATCTTGTACACTATGATGCTATGTACTTGATACATAGTACATATAAATATGCATGTACTTGATTTCCCATGACTGTGACAACAGCCCTGACCAGTAGGTAAGAAATCTTCCCCACAAAAACAGATTGATACTATCAGGTGTACTATAGTTACCATGTAGGTATACAGGATATTTATACAAAACAACTGTAAAAAGACTGTTCTTAGTACTTAAAAGAGTACCTTACAAGAAGCTATTTTGCCGGCCTTCACAGAAGAGGTGCAAAATAACATGCTCCGGAGAACTGTGGTAAGACACTCTCAGAATTCTCTCAGCAGAGGGTTGTTTGTATCTGCATTAATGTTGCAAATATGTTATAAAGTGGATATTTTTTCAGATAAGTTATACAGTGAATATTTTTTCAGACTGATGATAGAAGAAAAAAATTTTTTATATGGTAGTATCCTTTCAAAGCCATTTAAGGTACAGTCTTTGAATAAATGTAGCTATCATTTAATCTAACCAATTTCTTCCTGCTTTTCTATGTCAAATCTGAAAAAGTCTCATTAGAGAACAAGTAATTCTTCAGGTTCCATAAACACTAATATCAGAAAGTAAAGATATGTTATTATGACTCCACATGATAAAGTTTATTCTTTAGCGACTTAAGAGTACTACTAAAGAGTGATATCCCTCCAACTCCCACTTCAACATACTTGGGGCTCCATTTTGAAGTGGCTTAAAACAAAGACTAGAGAAACTATCAGTTAAGTGATAGGTCAGATTCATGTTCAAAAAAGGAGCACAAGTATAGTGTATTATTTGAGATCTGTGTTAGATAATAATCATATTTTTAATTATATCCAACCTTAAATAAATAGCATATTAAAACTGTAGTTTACCTTTTAAAAATCCAGTAGATGCCAGTTTAAATAAGACAACTTTAGAAAACTTTCAAGGACTGATTCTTATTTAAATCAGGAGCATGACTTTCAAAATAAATTAGTTACTGGTATTATAAACAAATACAAATTATTACAAAGAAATCTGAAGAAGTGAAAAAGAAATATCCAAAATTTTTTCACATAAAGACAATTACTATAAGTAATGGTTTTACTTACAATCATTTTCTTTATTTAGAGAATATGTGTGTTTGTGTGTGTACACACACACACACACACACACACACACACACACACACACACACACATTACTATTTATACTTAGATAGAGACTTACTATGTTGCTCAGGTTGGCCTTGAACTCCTGGCCTCAAGTGATCATCCTGCTTCAGCCTTTCAAGCAGCTGGGACTATAGGCATGTGCTACCATATCTGGCTGAGGAAATAATTTTTAGTAACATTTACTTGCAATTTTGGTATTACTATCCAAAACAGCCTTTTTCTCATAGGAAGACAAATACCACATGATCTCACTTATGTGTGGACTCTAGGAGAGTTGATCTCATAGAAGTAGAGAGTAGAATGGCAGTTACCAGATGTTGGGAAGGGAAAGGGAGGGAAGGCGAAGATGGGGAGACAATGGTCTCAAGGGCTACAAAGTTAGATTAAGAAGAAGAAGAAGAAGTGCTGATATTCTATTACATAGTGGGGTGACTACGGATAATAACAATGTATTATATTTCAAGATTGCTAGAAAAGAGGGTCTTAAACATTATCACTACAAAGAAATTATAAAGGTTTAACATGAAGGACAGGTTAACTACCATTATTTTATCATTATACAATGTACACATGTATTGAAACATTATGCTGTACTCTAATAAACATGTACAATTACTATGTGTCAATTGCTTTTTAAAACACAGTGAAAAAAAAATCTAGCCTGATTCTGATACCATTAGAACTGGAATTTTATTATTCTTTATTTTTGATTAAATTGAATTTTAACCAAAAGAACCTTCTATAAAACAATTATCTGGACCTTTGGTTTAGTTTATCAAATATTATTCAAAAATTTCAAAGACCCAGTTTATTTCTGAGATTAGTCTACCTGCTTTCTGTAAGACTGATTTTATACCTTCACTAACTTCCATCAATGTAATAAACAGTACCTAGAAATCTTTACCCTTGGGATTCCTTTAAACAGAATGATTCTTAACCATTTTTGCCCTCATCCTCTTACCCAGCTTTCACCTTTAAAATTCTGCTTTTAAGTTTTCATGGAAAGTTCTTTAAAACACACATTTTAATTTTACTAGATTTTACTTATTTCTCTATAATTTTATGTCTAATGTTGTAAAAAGGAAATAATGCAAAGTAAAAAAATGCATCTTTAGGATGAAGCCAGATGACCAAGATATATATTCCTTTAAACAAAAATAAAAAACTATTATAAATCAAATGATTTTGGTCATTAGAAAAATTTATCAAGAGTCACGACATAAACCACTGCTGACCTAACCTTTAGGTTGAGAAGTCACTGACAACAAACTAAGTTATTTTCATCTGCCAACACTTTAAGATTAATGATTTCTTAATATTACTATTTATTTCACTTTGAGACAGAATAGGGAAGCAGTGGTAATTTTAGTTCATCTACTATCAAAATAAACAATAGTATGATAGGTGCAAATACAAAGCTGGATTCCAGATTTTCAGTTCAGTGAACTTATTTTCTGTAAGTAGTAAACCTTTTTCTTTTTTTTTTAAACTTCCACTCTTTGGTAGAACGAAATTGTATGTCCCAAACTACTGAGCCATTCTCTATTAATGTTTAACATCCATAATGCATTAATGTTCACTTGATCCAACTCAGATACCTTGGCAAGAAAGAGGATTAGATCTACCAAATCTGGGTTCAACATCTAAAAAGATTTGAGGGCCATGATATAAAAATGACTAATTCGGAAGTATATGTTTTAATTCTAATTGGAAATAACTATTCGTAAATACTTGAATAGGGGCTTTTGGGGGTTTATATTTGTTAAAGGCAACACAATATTATATATTACATATATAACAATACTACATACTTATTAGGAATACTGTTTAATAAATAGTCACTTTGCTGACTTAATATCATTGATCTTTAATTCCGTAAGTAGTTAAAAAACCCAGAGGACAGTTCATTATACTTCTGTTTTAAAAAGGGGGTGGGAGAGATGATCAATATCTCTCTTCAAAAACAAAAAAGATAACATTCTAAAAAAAAAATCACTTGTATCTAGTGCTAAGGATTGTATTTCAGCTTTATAAAAACATACTTTGTGTATTTATAATCAAAACTAGATACTTACACTAAAAAAAGACCTATAGTAATAAATTCAAAAATAAAAAAGTATTAGGAAGAGCTTGTACATATTTTAGATGTTCTGTAAGATTAGTATTTACTCTAAGAGGACAAACTCTTTTTAAATATCTAATGATCAATGATGTTAAAAATGTTTTCTTTGAAAAGGTCTTTGAGTACGATTTGCATTACCTTGAAACTGTATGCTCAGAACTAAGTAGAACAACATTTCAACCTTTTCTAATTTATAGCCTATAATAATTTTAAAATATGTATCACAGCCAATAACTACCAAAGTATATTCTCCAACTACAGTTCATTTTAACCTAAGGTGAATTTTCTGATAACGTAATTTGATTTACAAGGAATAGTTAACTATTTCATGTCTCCTGTTTTGACAACACCAGGCAGAGCCTAATTCCAATAATGCTATCACTGACCTTTCTAACTCAATCCACATTTGTTATAAAAACAATTATCATTCCTAGTTTTGCAAGGTCCACGTCAGCAGGAGGTGCAATTGGCGTGAAAGCTACGTGAAAAATGCCTGAGGGAAAGAATGCCTCATGTCACTCAAGGATGACCCCTTCCTACTGATTAAGGAGCAACAGTGACAGGCTCTCATCAAGTTTGCAGCTTAACTGGAAAAGTGTATAAAGGCATAAGGATTGCACATTCCACCGATTTTTTTTTCATGTGAAGGTATTCATTTAACTTTCTATAGCAGCATAAACAAAAATGGCAGATATTTTCTGGAGGTTATATAAAGTATCTTAGTGTTAATGCATTTGTGCTCGCTTAAGACTGCAAAAGCACACCCTAAGACTGCAAAAGCACACCCTACATCCTATCCACACTAAAATAATATTGCTAAAATAATACGCATCAAAGGATTGAAGTACTGGACACTTGATTATTCACATTTATAAACGAAACCAGAACACCAATTATTACTGAAAATTTTAGATAAGTACAAAACTGAAATTTAACAGATACAGAAGATAATAAAACTCCCAATACTTAAGCCTTATTTACCTTCCTAGACTGTGAGCCTTTCCTTTTTTTATAGTTAGCCCTTTTCAAGCATACCACCTGGTTCAGAGTAGGTGTTAAAGAAATGCTGAATTCACAGGAATTAACTTCGCATTTGACTTTTATGAGGATAAATGTTTTTCTGGCCAGCTTGGAATGAGTAAAATGACAAAATATGTATGTACTTGGACCACTATTCTGCAAAGTGAAATTAAAAATTAACAACCTACAAAACTCTAACTTCAAAGAGATTCTAAGAAACTGCCAGTAAACACTGCATGAGGAAAAGCTGAATCTTAACTGCTCAGAAATCTCCTCCCCAGCTTTATTTACACTATAATATGGTCTCTTATAGATATTTTTAAAATTATGATTCCATGCAACTATGATATCACATCTGGCAAAATACAATGAAGAAAAGCATTTTTCAACCTTGTCTTCAGCTGCAACTTTGAAAAGTCTGCAATTGAAAATCGAGGACTAAGATTATGAATTATACTTTACTAAGAATTTCTTCTTCCTATACCTTAAAGATATATTTGGGTAATTATTCAAGGCAATTATTATGTTTTCTAAAATAAAGTATAAAAAGTAATTTTGGAAATGAAGTATTTTATTGAAAATTTAAATTCATACTCATATACTGGTATTGTTAGCCAGGGCACAGAACACAGTAACCTATGTTTGCCATGTTGGACTTTCAAAGAAGTATAAAACTCCTGAAAGGCAGAGACCTCAATGACATCTGTTTCATACTTCATGTCATCATGGCTTGTAGAAGTTGGCAGACAGAACAGTCAATTGTGAAATATTAATGCTAACTGCAACTAAACAAATATCTTAAGAATATCTAATTAAGAAAACTACTTTGTCTTAACAGTATAAAACCCTAACTCATGATGTTGATTACTTAATTACCTTAGAATTACTACCAACTTAAACAATTACTACCTTGCCTTTTGTCTAAATAGCTCATTACAATTAAAAGAGGAGGTAAGAACTAGAAAGGAAATAATATTAAGTGTCGTATAATGTGATTGGCTAACAATTCTATCATGACAAAGATCCTGGTGTGATTTCTATTTGACACGTACGAAAACCAAAGCTCAGAAAAGAATCTGCCTTGTAATTTATTAAGAAACTAGACAAGGATTTGAAAATGTGTATAATGTCAAGGTATGTTTGTAAGTTTATATTAGTTTACCAAGCAAACACTATCTCAGACACTTTACAAGTGAAGTAAAGAGGTACTCCTTGGAATAAAAATGTTCTTATTCATCATCTGGAGAAGCACTTTACTCTCTATTATAAGTATTTAAACTTTTCTTAGTCTTCATTGTATCATTTTTTCTCTGATACTTTGGTGGATTAATAATTAAAAGATTTGTATGATGTCAAATTTGAAGGCTAAATACAAACAACTAGTATTTCTTGAGTATGTGTGAAAAATTACTTATTTAAAAATATTTTTTCATACTGATGTAGCAGTTTTCAATTTAGATTATAAACCCAGTAATATGATACTGACCATTTGTATCTTGTTAAAATACTTATTTCCAAGATAAAACTTAAGTGTGTTGCTTTAGCAGATTGACTGCTGCAAAGTCATCACTTCAGTTACGTAAAAGCTAAATGGAAGTGTTTCTTTTCCACCTGTACCATAATGTAGCTTATTCCCACTAGTGAAGAAACTTCAATTTCAAAAGTGGTTATTATCCACACCCTTTCTTTTAGTTTTAGTATAAACTGCTAGTAGGAAAAACTGCAAAATAAAACATTACTACTCAGTAAATTCATACTATATATTAAGACCTTATATAATCTCAAATCTATTACTTAGATGCCATTCATAATATGAAACTCATAAACTTATTATGCAGCAATGTTTTCGGATACAGAATATTGGTCACATAGAGCAGTGACAGATACACCTTGTATATGAATTGCTAAAATAAAACAGATCGGGGAATTGAACTGTCAGACTGCATACTTGCTGCATTAAAAACCAAAAGAATATTAATTATTACTATAAATTTTAGAAATGTTTATTTTAGAAACACACAAAGCTAAAATGCATATTTCAGTCCCACAGCCTATAAAGAAAAAATAGGGAGCTACATGTTTTTGTTTAGGCTTATTTTTTCCTCAAAATCCATCCATAAGAGCCAGGAGCTACAAGTTTACAGGTACACATTTGTATGAATATCCTTGCCATGATTCTAAGACCTAGAACATCTAGAATAGACGACATTCATTTTGACTGGAAAAAATATTTAAATTAATTTTACATGTACAATATAATATCACTTTCATAACAAAAAAAAATTAAAGATTAATGAAACTAGTATATACTAAAACAAAATTATTTTTACTTTTGAGTCAAATTCTACATCCTGGAACGAGTCAGAAGCACACTAGAGTTTTGCAGAAGATTTTTAAAAAATGCTTTTTAAATTTGGCAAGGCTGAAAAGTTTGTTAATAAATAAATCAAATTTCTATCTGTCCATAAGCTATGACGTCCATAGTAAATGCCAATGCAAGTTGAACTAAATTTTAGAACATCAATCCGTACTTTCTAGCATCATCATGAAAACTCTGTGACTGACCGACACATCATTTCCAATGTTATCATCAAGGCCTCAGTGTGTACTCCAGGACACACTTTCAAATTCTCAGGCAGTTCCTTAAGAATATGTGGGAGTTTCTGCAATGTCTTTATACTTCTAGCATAAATATCTAATAACCAGTCAGTATGAACACTGGCGGTTTCTTTATGACTTTTACAAGCTATAGGCAGTTCATTTAGATAAGTTAACCCTTTGGAAGCTAAAATGAACTCTGAAGATAAATCAAAAACTGAACAAAAATTTAGCAACATCCTACTAAGTAAAAATGAGCCAAATTCAAGTTGCTGGTAATGAAAATGTTTCTCTGCTTGTGCAAGAAAGTTCTCCACTGTATCTTCTATTTTTGTAATAGCAAATAGTTCTTCTTTGATTTGAGGTGAAACCACATAATCCAAGGGCAATTCTCCTTTAGCATTCCTCTGTTGTAAAAGCACTGGGCCTGTGAAAATGCAAAATGTTAAAAGTAAAACATTACCATTTTGGCAGCTTAACAGCTATTTTCTCTTTTTTCCCAAAGCATCCAGGGCTTTCTTTATAATCATATTTTCTATGATTTCATGTTGACACAGTTAACTGGCTATATATATTGACTGACTAATAAAGGTACATTTTAAAAAAATCTAGTCAATTACCTAATAAGTTTGCCCAAAAGTGCATGCCTTAAATAAAAAATAAATACAACTACAAATTTAAAAAAAAACTTATAAAACTTTATTGATTGTCATGTTAAAATAAGAATTTCACTGTTCCCAGAAGACATTTTAAAAATGTATTCATCTTATAAATTCTGTGTAAGAGCCTTAAGGATATCTCAAAATATCACCAAGAGGAAAAAGTAGTGCCCCTTTCATTGCTAATAAACAATTCTAGCAGTGCAAAGACTGTAAAATCTTGCACAGATAACACAGTTTACATATTAACCCTTGCTTGTGTTAAATGTTTAATACAGGTAATTCATTCACACAAATTACATATGAATTCTTCTAGATCAAACTCAGATTCATCCATTTATACTAGTTAAACTCATCTAACTACCTACTTAAAAAGTACTAAAGATAGAGTTTATCCTCTAAGTACTAAGGGATGATGGGGGGGGGGGCAAAACATAACTCAGTATTTGATTACATAGCAAAGTATAGAAGTGCTTTGTGCCTTCATCAGTCAAGTCTTATAATTATTTATGCACTTGGCCATAAACATGTTACAAGTTATATAAAGGTTTTAGTACTAGCACACATAATCACAAGGTCTTACCACTATAACATAGATCATATTGTCAGAAAGAGAGAACTGATTATAACTGCTAAAATTCTTAATGATGACTCTGATCAGATATATATAATGGCACAGATACAAAATGTACTTAAAAGATCAACCACTGATAATATGATGAATGTATAATTTATGGTAAGATAATTCTAAAACAAAATTAGGCTCCTTTTCATTGTGCCAGCATCTCAAATATTACTCCAAGTTACTTCTGCTAAACAAAAAGAAGATGACAAAATTACAGACACAGGATACCAAAAGTAAACAAAGGTTTTAGAGACATAAATAAATTCTTGAAATTATTACTCACTCTTGAGACTGAGTGAATCACAATGAATAGATAATGCAGTTACTTCAATAAAAGTGTCAAACCACTTGACAGGCTCAAACCCAGAATATGACTAAGGCAGAAACAAGTCTGTACAATTGCCAAAGGACCTTGATAAATACAAATACAATTAGATTTCCTCTTCTAGGATGAGAAACTCATCTCTTTACTATTCTCCACTAAGGGCCCTAGAAAAATTCACATTGGTTGGTATAACGCCATACTCTACTGAAGAGCTGGACTTCATACAATAACGGCTCCTACCAAATATTGGCCTGAATGCCAGACACATGGTTGAGTAGAAATATAAAACACTGAGGAGGTAGAACTTATGGTTTAGTAAAGACAGAATACTAAAAAAACAAGGTAGAAGAACTGAAAAATATGTTGACTATGAAATGGTATCAGTAAAACAGACACACTAAGGCCTTTAGGGGGCAGAAGAAGACTATATATAACCAAATGTCTTAAACTACCATGCTATACAGCCTTCCTTAGCTGCATATATACTAAAAAGACATCTTAAGAAAATATGCTTTTTGTCTTTATGCAGAATCAAATGTTTTAATTACCCGATAAGATAATGTTAAATTGAAAGTTAAAAATTAATACAAATAAAAGAGACAAGTAATTTCTGCAAATCTTTGTTTCCATATTCTAAGCTTGTCATCAGTTTTCTTTTGTTTTTCTTTTAAAAACACCAATCAGTTTTGAACATTTTGATGTAGAATTTCTATTATTCAGTTTATATATAAGAAGAATGACACTGAAATAATGTGGGGCCTTGGTGAAAGCAAAGATAAAAAAATCAGCAGGAAAAATAGGAGATGAATATTCAGCTCAAGTTACCGCCTTCACAAAACCCCTGCATAACAGTTATCATCATTTGAAAATCCTCCTACTTTAACTTAATTGGCTGCAAAATGTGAATGAAGAAAAACATTCTAGGATATCATTTTTTTACAGTCTGCACAGAAATGACTCATTAAAAATAAGATTGAGTTTATAGTTATATACAGGAAATGAAAAAAGAAAGAATCCAGGTAATCACAATTGAACATTTATATCCATTTATTAATAAGCTTTCAGAAATGACTGGCTCACACAGACATTAAACACCTGAAGTAAAAGGATATTTAAAACCAGCACATTCAATTAAAAAATAGACTCTCATACACAAACCTAAATAGGCTTAAAATACATATATAAATAAATATATATTATGAAAAGGTTTACCTCTACTAATAAAAGATACGTACATTTTCAGAGACTTTTTATCCTTACTTTTCCATTAATATGAAATAAAGGCATATTTCCTTACAGATTTTAATATAAAATGCTATCTACCTCTGTAGGATTCATCAAAAAACTGGATAATTTATCAAAACCCATTTAGCATAAACACACTCACCCCCATGCTGTAGTAGCAGCTTGCCAATTTCTACATGTCCGTTTGACAGTGCATCATGCAAAGGAGTCACCCCGTCCACTTGAGTGAGCAGATCTACCTCTGGACAACGTTGTAAAATTTCCTGGACACACACTGTGTTGCCATAGTTACAGGCTTCATGCAAAGGCGTCCAGCCAGCATTGTCTAAATTAGAAATCAAGGCAAGTTTTAAAACGGCGGAAGTAGGACTTTTGGTAGGAAAGTATTGATGTTCTACTTTTCTCATCAGTGTGACTTTCTAGGCGCTTCATATACAAAACAAATGCTGTGATAAAAATGTCTAGGGTGTAATCATAGTTCTACCTTAAAAAAAATCAAAAACAGTTTTAAAATATTAACATTGGGTATTATCAAAATATGGACATCAAAAAATGTTTCTATACCATTAGCTATAAATCAATATATGAGAAATTTCATGGCTTTGCTAATTGTAATATTTTTAAGATTTCTTAGGTAAATTTACTTTAATACTTTTTCTTAATGTGACATAAAACTGTTTATTACCACAAATATTAAGACATTGGATTAGACCACAAAGATTTAAGACTTACCTTTAACATTGATGTCTATTCCTGGCAAAGAGAGAAGAAGAATCAATTTCTCCACTTGGTTATTTATGCAAGCTCTATGCAGGGCTGTTTCTCCTGCCATAAAAAATTAATAGATTATTCCAGAGAAGACAAGATATCAACTAAAGAAAATAATCAAAGGGCATGAACTAGGAGATCTGGCCCCATGCCAGAAAATTATTTACTGAGTTTTCCTTTTGACTGGTTTAAACATCTCCTGCATTAAAAAGGGGGGGGGAGGGGAAGGACCCCCACCAATCCATAGTGCTTCTGTTCTATCAGCGATTCAGCAATGAAATTCGATAGCAAAAGGTTTAATACAGGCATTGTCTCCCCTAGTTCAAGGTTTAAAGCTTCAATCCTGCTATAAAACCCCTAAATGATCAGAGAACACCAAAAATACTGGATTTTGCAGCAATAAAAGTTTAGAGAGCAATTGCCCTCTCTTAAATTTATTCATGAACCTACGTTAAATGTATGGCTCTTTTTTATGCAGCATTTATAGCTTAATTCAAATGAATGTTTCTGGCTAAGCATGAGTGCCTCTACACACTCAAGTATAATTCAGAACTTCAAATCCATTAACAGATGGTTTGCTGCTTCTCAATAGGCTGTCTGGCTTGGCTACAACAGCACGGAGAGGGAGAAATGGAGGAATCTTAATATAAACATACCACACACACACACACACACACACACACACACACACACACGGGGAAAAAATCCCTAGTACCATTTAAAGCTGAACAAGAGCAACAAATAGAATGACAAGGGTTTTTCTATATCCATCACTGTTATAACCAACATTAATAAGATATAAGTGATTATTTAAGGGGAATTAAAAAAAAAACATTATAAATGACTGCTTAGGAAACAAAACGAAATACTGAATCAAATTTGTTCTTGCTATAAAATACTAAGTAGCACATTTTTACAGTGTTCAGTTTTACAGATTATCTCTGTAACTTGTACAAAAACATTTTTTACATGCATAAAAAAGCTTTTGAAGTTTTTCTCTACTATATCTCAATTCTCTTCCTCCCAGTTCCTTCTGCTGTTCTGCCTAAAATCATTCATATTCATTTTACTTTCTGAAACAATAAAACAAAGAACGCTGATTTGTGAAATTAATATCTGAGTTCTCATCTAACATCCTTTTTGTATTCTGAGCCAAATGGACAGTTATTTTGAATCTGTAATATGCAATTATGAACTTATATCATGTTGAAATGTAAGAGCTTCACTGTCACTATTTCCGTGGGCGTCATCATGTTAATATTTGTATTAAAAACAAGCTATAACTCATAAACAACAACAACAAAGACTCAGCAATTTACTTTGGCCAGGTATAGACTTCTAGAAGATCCATTTGCAAGTTAAGAGGTGTCTACTAAAGGGGTGCCAAAGTGAATTATTACGCTATTCTTGTTATTTCATCCTTTAGGTACTTAGGTTCCAGTATAGTTAGAACCAAAAGCCAAACACATTTCATAGTCTGGGCTCAATGCCTGGAAGAAAAGAGCCCATATGCTTAACACAGCTATGTAACATAGCCTACTCTTCACTCTTTGTTCACAAAATGTCTAGGACTGAAAGAGATGAAGACTGCATTATACTTTCAAATCAGAAGACACTGATCCTTAAGAAGCACAGGTTGAGATGGAATAGAAAAGTAAGGCGGGCAAGTCTGGAATGAGCTCAATGAATGCTACACTGTGTTTCATATCTGGAATGGCAGGGAGAGGAAAAAAGGGAAGGAATACTCTATTATACTGGGTATTAAACAATCACTTTCTTTGCATAAATGACAGTTCAAGAAAATAACACATTATCCAAGAAGGTACTTCCTGGATGTAGTCCAAATTTAAGTTCAAGTATTCATCAGGGCAAATGTGTGCAACCTGCAAGTACTGACTATAACCATGAAAAGTTCTTAGCATAAATTAATTTAGATACTTGGAATACCTTTTAGATTAGTCTTGTGAAAATTCATGTTTTTAACTACAGAGGGGCAATTCTCCTTGGAACATGACAATTCTCCTTCTGACTTCTTTTTCAATTTTTTTAATGATGAGGAACATTTAGCAAGGTTCAGGTCCCTGAAAGGAAAAGTAAGAAATAATGAAAGCTTGTTTTTCAGCAAGGCGTGCCAGCATACATTAGATGGTATTTTTTAAAAGTCTAGACTCCTTTTAATTTAAACCCCCTTACTCATTCAATCTTTACTGCTTTCTGATTTTAAAGTTTATTTCAACTGTGTAGAAACAAATTTCAGTGCACTAATTTTCTTTTACTAATCTTACTCCGCCAACTACTCACTAAATTTATAAATACAGAATGTCAAATAAAGAGAAAAAGACCAGTTAAACCATATTTGGCAGAGAGAATAAAGCAGAAAGCTAAGATTAGAATGCAGGCCTCTGGCTCCCCATTCTTATTTTCATATTCTGGTTCTATTCTCTTCTTCCTCTCATAGAACTTTTCAGGCTTTCTGAGTTTTATACAACATACACTTTTATATACCCTATACTTTTAGAGGAGGTTTCTCATTTTGAGGAAACTACTATAACAATATAGGATATCTCATATGACCATGCATTCTGAAATCCCATCTATATTATGGCAAAGCAGTAATTCAAATCATAGGGCAAAAATTGCGTGAAATTGTATTTCATCAATAATTCATCAATAATTTGATGAACAGTTTTATTTCTTTTGGGAAGCACTTAATAGAAAGCATGTTCCTTGAATTACAGAAACAGAAAATGTTATCCAACAGATCTAAAATTGAGTTTTGATCTAATCAATATAATTCAGACAGTATCACAGATAACCATAAAGTTCAAGAAATGTGTTGGAAAAAGAGCTGTACTCCAAAACAAAGCACATTCAGGATATCAGCATCACTTACGGTAACTCTGGCAGCTCTTCGACTTGGTTTTGTTTAGTACCATTCAGCATTAGTAAGGCTCTCTGAGATTCTAAACAAGGCCTCTGTCCTATTTTCTTTGATATCTGAATCTTTCCAGACCCAAGCACACCGGTTTTCCCCAAGGCTGGTAAATAGGAATACACCTGTTGAAAAATAATATTATGTTATTTTCTCAACTACAAAAAAAGCAGCAAAGAGACATTATTTGATTCATTTCACCATTACATTTGGTTATATTTTCTTGGTTGCATCACGATGGTTGCCACTCTGTCTTAGTTGAACATAATAAAATATTAAGAAAGCTAGCTTTGTGTCAGTCAATACAATGTGAAGCAGTACAAAAGTATCTTCTTGAAAATAATTTTTTTTTCTAATTCAATCTTGATCCTCATTTAGGAAAGCTCTTTTGATTAGTCTTATGCCCAACATGTATGATTCATTTGCATATTTTATATGTATGATTTACGTACAACCGATATTTTGTAATTTCCATTTTGATAATGCCTTTCTTCAACAGAAAACAAGTCTTTCATTTTTAACAGAAAAGGAATAAAAACATCCTTAAAGGCAAGGATTGTTGCAAAACAGAATTTGCCTAATCTGACCAATAAATATATTTCTCATTTGATGAAACACTGCTAGAGCTACTGGATATTAATAGCTAAAGATAGCCAAAATAAAACTGGAAAACTTAAAATTAAATGTAGCTTATATGCATAATATTTTGCTTTTAAAATGTCATTTTATACCATGTAGAATTTTGTTAGATCTAGTTCTTTCCAAAATAATAACCTCATGTTGAAATGTTATTAGGAAACAAGGATTTTTTACTTTTCTATTATCAACCCTTGGCTACACTCAGAAGTAACTAAAATTCCTTTTTTCCTTTTTTTGTTGTTGAGATAGGGTCTTAGGGTGTCACCCAGGCTAAAGTACAGTGGTGATCACAGCTCACTGCTGCCTTGACCTCCTGGGATAAAGGATCCTCCCACTGCAGCCTCCTGAGTAGCTGGGACCACAGGCAAATGCCACCATGCCCAGCTAATTTAACTTTCTGTAGAGACAGAGTCTTGCTATGTTGCCCAGGCTAGTCTTGAACTCCTGAGCTCAAGGGATCCTTCTGCCTTGGTTTCCAAAAGTGTTATTACAGGCAAGGGCCATCATGCTCGGCCTTAAAATTGCTATTTGATGACTACCTTTCCCCCACCACCCCTAGAGAAGGCGTCTCATTATGTAGCCCAGGATGGAATGCAGTGGCTATGCACAGGTGCAATCATAATGCACTATAGCTTCAAACTCAGGGGCTCAAGCAGTCCTCCTGCCTCAGCCTGCCGAGTAGCTGAAACTATAGGCACTCACCACTATGGCTGTCTTTAATTACTCTATTTTTGAGGTAGAAATATACCAGCTTTTATACAAAATTCAAAGATTTATGAATTAATATATTCTGCATACTTACTTCAAATAACTAAGAGTATTTTAAAATTGAGTTTGTGAATACACTTCTTGAAAATGTAAAGAACCAGAACAGAGAGGTGCTTACCATTTTCTGAAGAGAGAGTGGCTCAGAAGAAACGCTGCCAGAACTCTGTAGACACAACTTTTTAAAGACTGCCTCTGCAACAAACATTTGAAGCCAGGAGGAGGAAAAGGAGCAAATGAAAACCTCTAATTCCTGTGAAGAAAAGTCTGGAGAACATAGGATAAGTAAATATAGTTACTGCTGTATGCTATACAATTTTTTTCCATAAGCTATTTCCTTAGTGAAGTTTACTCTGTCAAATGAGAGTTCTTACACTCGTTAAGATTCACCCACATGATTTTAATCCACAAAAAATAGGTAATATCCCTATTCCTTGACTTTTAAGAGAAAATATTTAATGGCACATGTTCTCACATTTGAAAAAACAATCATTAGGTTTTATTATTTCAAATACAGGTCTTCAAATTACATATATACAGAATAATTAGGTAATATATAGAGGGGATTTTATTTATCACTATACTTTCCAAATACCATTAAAGATCTCTTCCCACAATAAGGATGCTCCTTTGGAAAACCAGTAATTAGTTTTTAAATGAGCATACAGGTATCTAATTTGCAATCAATTGTCTTGAGTTGATAGGAAGAAAGTAGACTGCTTCCTATGACAACATCTATGAATCCTATCACTACAGAAAAGGAGGAAACGTACAAGATACAGAAGAAAAACATAAAACAAGAGCATGTATAAAGATTTCCTCAGAAGTCTGCACCCACTCTGCTATTGGGGATGGCATATAATTTTTTTTTTTTGAGATGGAGTCTTGCTCTGTTGCCAGGCTGGAGTGCAGTGGCATGATCTCAGTTCACTGCAACCTCCACCTCCCAGGTTCAAACGATTCTTTTGCCTCAGCCTCCCAAGCAGCTGGGACTACAGGCACGCGCCCAATGGTGGATAATTTTAAATGATGAAACAACAACAACAAAAAAAAACAAGAAAACACCAAGGGCCTCAAATCTGTTCTACAAAAGCTCAAGTACTTCAATAAGATGAAAATCCAGAAGTATATCCATGAATTAAAACCGAAAAGGGAGTAGAGTGACTCTTTCCCATGTAATCTATTTAATATTATAAACTATTAATATTCCCTATGTAAGTAACATAATGGAAATACAACGAAATGATAATAAAATAAACAAGACCAACCAAGAGGATATCAAGAGCTAACATTACAAACAGTATTAAAAAGTTGTGATACTATACAATAAGGCAGATTAACTATAAACACTGAAAGAATAAAGAAGAAAAAGTCAATAAAATTAGCAAAATAAACATAATAACAGAAGAGAATTATTAAAATTATAAGCATTAAGTTAAAAAATATTTTTAAAATCAGACAACGATGAACTTAATAGCAGTATAAAGCATAAAAGTTGGCCTCTCTATCAGGGGTGGAGTTCTTTCAGGGTGAAGAGAATGCAGACACCCAGTGAATGTCCTGCTCAGATACCTTCAAAAAAGGCTGGTGCTCTAATGTCTTATAGTCCTTGACTCCTAACTCTGACTTTCAATAGTGGATGGGAGAAGTAAGGAAGGATTTGCTTTCAGGTAACATTTGGTAATTTCTGGTTAGCATATTGGGGAAGGGGATGCTATTAGCATCTAGTAGACAGAGGCCCAGGATGCTACTAAATATCCTACAATGCCCAGGACAGTCCCAACGACAAATAATTATCCAGCCCAAAACTTTATCAGTACACAGGCTGGGAAACTTGCCTTGACTAAAGAGATCTGATGCCCTTGTCTTGTGGCAGTTTGTCGTAAGGAGTCTTTAAAATTTTGGGCAAATGGCTTCAGGTCAGGTATTAATCAGATACAACTAACCCCACAGAGGCATATTATCAGTGAATTTAGAGAAGTCCTTCCATTATGGCCTCCACAAAGATACAATTTTTATGAGTTGGAAAGGAGAAAAGAATTATTTCCACTCCTTTCTCTTGCTACTACTGAGGCTCTCTTAATATTATCTAAAAATGTATAAGCAGTAAACTGAAGGATAAGAATCAAAAGATAATCTGAAAATTTAATCTCTAATTATATACATTAAAAACCCTATCTATCATCACAGAGTGTACTGCAACCAATTGATCTCTTAACATAAGAACTCTAGACAGAGGCAAAAGCAAAGCAGAAATAACTTGTAGAGTTCAAAAGAGATGACCTCACATTAAAATTTACAAATGTGGTTATTTATCAAATAAAGATCACATCTGATAGGCTTACAGAAATAAGGAATACCAAGTACTAGTATGATAGCTCCCCATATTACCAGGTAACAAAGTCAAGGGGAATAATAAATAATAGATGAACAAAAGAACACAAGAAAATTAGCCTGTGGACTGTAAGGACTTCGAGGGAAGAGTCATACTTGTAGTCCTTACAGTATATAGGCCATTAACTTGTACAGAGTAAACATTTAGTGTTTGTCAGATGAATGATTGGCAGATACCAATAACTCATAATAGAGAGCCAAGCCAGGACAATCTTTTTAAATCAAGTCAATGAGATCATGCTGCTCCCTTGCTACAATGGCTTCTAACTCTTTAACAAGGCTTACAAATTCTTACACAACATCTCCTATCCCTTCTTTGGCTGTATTCTGGCCTCTCTTCCCATCAGCCAGGCACCAGAAAGGCTCAAAAACGCCCTCTTTCCTATCTCAGAGTTTTGGTAAATGTTATCTTCTGACTAAAACACTCTGCCCTGTCAAACTTCTACTTTTTCTTCATGTTCTGAATTCCATGGTCACACAGTATAAAGTAAGTTCAACAATCTCAACACCTAGGTTTTCCTGTTCAGAGCACTAATTTTAAATGACATATTTATATTAACTTACAGTTAATATAAATTATTAACTGTCTTACTGAAAGTTCTAAAAAAACAAACAAAAAAAACCCCATAAGGACCATGTTTTGCTTTCCTCTTCCACTGTAAATAAAAGTGTTTAGCTCAATGCCTGACAGAATGCCAATAAAATTCTGTTGAATAAACGAAGCGACCAGATACATTTTGGCTGATAATTAGTAACGATATATAAACATATTTATGAAAGAGTTCTGAAGCATGGAAAGAAATTAGAGATAACAAAGCAAAAGTAAATGGAGGTCTGGAAAAAATATTTATCAGGAAATGATGGTGTAATTTGAGAAAAGCAAAGGAAGTTTTATTAAAGTTCTCCAAAGTTATGAAAAAAACTATAGTAAATTTTGATGACATCTTCTTTCACAGTGAAACAACTGGATAAGAAGTAAGTTTAAGTCAAGACTGGCAAACTATGGTGTGCTGCCTATTTTTATGAATAAAGTTATACTGGAACACAGCCATGCTGTCTGTTTATGTACTGTGTATGGTTGCTTTCTTACTACAACTACAAAGTTGAGTGGCAGGGATAGAGACTGTAGGGCCTAAAAAGCCAGTACTATTTACTATCAATGTTACTATTTAACATTGAAAAAACTTTGTTAATCTGTAGTTTAAGCCACTAAATAAGGAATTTCAATTAGGCATAAAAAAGAAATTTCGGATAGTTTAACCTTAAAATACAGAAAAGAAAGTGTTTAGAAACAACATAGAATGCACATGAGACATGATAGAAAAAAATTTATCTTCTAAAATATGTTGCCTTAATTCTTGACAAAACAATTATAAACTAAAAATTATACTAAGCAAATAAATTTGACAGATATGAATCTGAGTAGTGTCTTGGTATGAATTTTGTACATTTGAACTAGGAAAAATCAAAACGTCCAGCTTACCATAACTGAAAAAGATGGACTGATATCTTCAACTGGGAGTTATATAACAGTGAAATTATAACATCTTTACTAATGACTTGGGAAAAGCAAAAGATAGTAATTGAGTAGAAGAATAATGCAAAAGAAATGATTTTTTTTAAAGAAAGGAATATCTGCAGAGAAAAGAAATGAGGAAAACGGAGGTGACAATGAATTTCAAAAGTCTTCATCAAAATATGAACAAAAAATATGAATTGTGAGTCTGTGTGTGACTAACATGAGCTTAAACTCAACCTTAGTGTTACTGTTATAATCCTATTGACAGATTACTTTGCTCCCAAAGATCTATTAATATATCTGATCACTAACATTCGATACTTTAGATGAGATTTAAATTGTCACTATTGAAAAGTGTTTTTAAGCCTTTTTCTTTACCTTTCTCAAAACTGGGTGTGCGTGTGTGTGTGCACACACACGCACACACGGTTGCTTAGGCTTCAAATTAGGTTATAGCTAGGCAATTTAAAAGTTTTAAACATTATTTTTTGTTGTTGTTGAGAAGAGTCTCACTCTGTCCCTCAGGCTGGAGGGGAACAGAGTTCACATGTAGGGAAAAGTGTGGTATTCTACAAACTTCACAATAAACAAACACTTTAATTTTGCATATTACCTATAGAAAAGCTACTGGTTTATGATAAAATGTTCACTTGATTTTTGTCTCTTGACAAAGGTTAAACACCAAGCTGCACTAAAAGAAAAAAAAAACTAGACAGAAAATAGAAAAATATTAATTTGAACAATTTTTAGAAATATATGTTTAAAACTTTTGGCTGGGCACAGTGGCTCAGGCCTGTAATCCAGCACTCTGGGAAGCTGAGGTGGGTGGATCACCTGAGGTCAGGAGTTTGAGATCAGCCTAGCAAACATGGTAAAATCCCATTTCTACTAAAAATACAAAAAATTAGCCAAGTGTTGTGGCGCACACCTGTAATCCCAGCTACTTAGGAGACTGAGGCATAAGAATTGCTTGAACCTGGGAAGCGGAGGTTGTAGTGAGCCAAGATCTTGCCACCGTACTCCAGCCTGGGGGACAGAGTTAAGACTCTGCCTCAAAAAAGAAAAAAAAAGAAATAATGTTTAAAACTGTTAAACTGGCCGGGTGCAGTGGCTCATGCCTGTAACCCCAGCACTTTGGGAGGCTGAGGCAGGCGGATCACCTGAGGTCGAAGAGTTTGAGATCAAATTGACCAACATGGAGAAACCCCATCTCTACTAAAAATACAAAAATTAGCAGAGCATGGTGATGCACGCCTGTAATCCCAGCTACTCAGGAGGCTGAGGCAAAAGAATCGCTTGAACCTGGGAGGTGGAGGTTTTGGTGAGCTGAGATCATGCCATTGCAGTCCAGCCTGGGCAACAAGAGTGAAAATGTCTGAACAACAACAACAACAAAAACTTTTCAATTGCCTAGCTATAACTTAATTTGAAGCCTAAGCAACCAACTGCGTGTGTGTGTGTGCACATGCACACACGATGTTTTGAGAAAGTTAAAGAAAAAGGCTTTAAAACACCTTTCAATAGTGACAATTTAAATCTCATCTAAAGTTCTGAATGTTAGTGGATCAAATATATTAAGACACTTTTGCGAGCAAAATAATCAATCTGTTGACAGGATCCTAACAGTAACACTAAGGTTGAGTTTAAGCTCATGTTAGTCACAGAATGAAAGTTCTGGGGTTTCAACTTATCATGTAAAAACTGAAAATAACAATGGATAACAATGTCTTGCTTTAAAGCGAAGGGAAATACAGAATATTAGTGAAGAAAGCATTGAAGCAAATGTATAACATATGATAGAATTCTTTTAACATACGGCTCATTATTTCATGCATTTGGCTAAACTGTAAGACAAATTATAATTCCTTAAGGGCAATTACTGTGTATTGGAAACAGGACATGTAACTATATTGGTAATCTCTAAAGCCATTGCTAATCCTCTACTGGGTCTCAAAATTCAAATTTCATTAAGGAATGAAAACAGGAAATTCTGTGATAGCAACTAATGCCAGAATTCTGTTGTTTCTGAAAAGGATAAAAACCACTAAACTACCTAGTAGGAATGGTAGGAAAGAAATAAAGGGTTCTGTAGGATGACCGAATGTTAGCTAAGAAATGTTGAAGTCATGCAACAAAGAACAGCTAGTCCACAAAAGGAACTGCAATCAACCCCTCAGCTCAATGAAAAAGAAAAAAAGAAAAGAGATAAAATGCTTTAGATAAAAATCTTCTAACTTCGGTAGTATAAAAAGAGAACTCTCTCTGCAGAGGGCATCATTGAATAAATCCTGAACCCAGTTATAACCTGGATTCCTATTCTGAAGTCTCTCTTCAAAGTATTAAAGTGATTGACAACATATAGAAGACTTTTTTCTTTATATAAAATCAAAATACACTGAAACACTTGTGTAACAGAGTACTTATTTGGCAGTTTAAAATATCAAGTATATAAAAATCATCTTTTGTAGCTAAGAATCACAAAAAACTCACCTCGTTTAAAATGTATTCATTTTAGGAATTAAGGATTACAGAAATTAAGAAATAAAGAAAAAAGGAAAGGATGGATAAAGACTCTTCCTAAACTGGCTATGAAAGTTTGGGAATCTACATAAAGTCTTTATGGAAGCTTCCTTCAGTCTAGAGACCCAAAGCATTGGCTAGAACTTTTCACTTGTGAAGTGAGTTCTGCCATCATGTTGCTTAAATAACAATCCTTCCCCATTTTTGGAGGGAAGACTTTAAAGTAGGTAATGGGGGCGGAAAGGAAGAGTGAAAAAAATTATCCACATAAATTACTTCTGTTTGCTTCATCCGTGTTCACTTCTTGTTAGAGCACCATAATCAATGGGGAAAAAACAGCAGCAAGTTTTTCTTGTTTGTTTCTTTAAAGAGACAGGGTCTCTCTCTCTGTCACCCAGGTTACAGTGCAGTGGCACAATCGGAGCTCCCCGCAGCCTAGGACTCCTGGGCTCAAGGGATCTTCCCACCTCAGCCTCCCAAGTAGCTGGGACTACTGGTATGCACCACCATGCCTTGTTAACCTTAAAATTTTTTTTTAAAGACAGAGTCTTGTTATGTCGCATAGGCTGGTCTCAAACTCCTGGGCTCAAGAGATCCTCCCACCTCAGCCTCTCAAAGCAGGTTGGGATTACAGGCATGAGCCACTGCACCTGGCAAAATAATTATATTTGAATAATAAATGTATGTGGGGAGCAAGTCTCCTTTAATGTTAGAGGAAAATAAGATACAAAATTATATATACAGTATGAACTCTATTTCTATGCTTAGAAATACCAGAAAGACATTAAAAAGTTAACAGTGGTCATCTGTGTAGGAGCATTATGGGTACTTTTAATCTTTCTCTTTATATTGTCTCTGTGTATCTATGTGTGCATGTATCCATAAGTATTTTAAGGAAAGCTTCAAATGAACATATGTTAAAGCTTACAGACTGCTTAAAAAGAAATTCAAAACTAGTTTCCAGAATGGGTCTGAAAAAAACAGAATATAGACAAACTTACCATCACATGAAAGAGAAATATAACTTCCTAAGTCATCAGACATGTGTCGCATCACATTTCTACCCATCTTAAGACCAAGGAAGATCCAATAATCTATTGCTGCTCCAAGAATTCCAGCCAACAGGTAAGCTAGTTCATGTTTGAAGACCTGACATTAAGATACAAAAAAGTTACTGAAATATATTAAAATATTGAACATCTGTTAGTATTTATTTTGAAGACTTCTGAGGCGCAAAATATAGCTATTTAGAAATACAGGTTATTTAATGATAAAAGATATTCTTAAGAAACCTAGCTAACTAATTCTCCCACTTCTCTCTCTCTCTCTCTCTCTTCACACGATGAAAGAGTTAATAAAGCAAATTTTCCAAGGACCTACAAGTTAACAGTTTAGAATAAACTTAACTTTATCCAATGCTATCAATTTTGTTAGGCAATAATTCCATTAAAATGAGAAAATACCTGGTTTTTGTAGATTTTTATAAATAGAAAGATATGACTATAAAAAAGAAGACAGATTTATCTACCCCCACTATTTATATACAGAATTATCTTTTACATTTCTCTGTATGACATTATCCAGAAAAAGACATGAGAAACTTGATGAATAAAAGCTCCAGCAAACAAATTATTCATTTGCTATAATATACTGATTCAAATTTTCGTTATTTAATACCAATTACCCAACTTAGAGATGTAGAGATCAGTTTTAAGAGTATGGACATCATTTTATATGATTACTTTTATAATAAATATCATTACATTATTCTAAGAAATGGAACAAGGTACACAAACCTTGTAAATGTGCTTTACCCTAGTGTTTGAAAGTGCTTTTCTAATCTCTAAAATTCAGTATAAACTATGAAGATGAAGAAGTATGAAAATAAAATTTTAAAAACACTTTTGATTTAAACATGAACACTTTTTCCAAAGCATTAAAACCAGCTGAAATTATGTTCTAATTATTTTTTGTCTAGGCATGTTGAATACATAGGAAAAAAGATCACTAAATTAATAGTTGGGTAAAAGGCATACAAAAAGGTTTTAATAAATGCTAGAGTAATACATTATAACTCTATGTTCTGCCATCTAATTTCTTTCTCATTAATCCATATTAGGTATATATTATGCTTAAATAACATATGACATAACCTACTGTTCTTGTGTAATAGTTAAGATTATAGTATAAAAGGATCCAAGAAATCTGACCTATTACTAATAGATCTAATATTACTCATAACCTAATCTATTACTACATTTATTAAAACCTTTCTCACGCTTTTTACCGAACTGTTAATTTAGTGATTTTTTTTCACATCTACAACAAGCCTAGATGACAAATAATAAGAATTTCAGCTGGTTTTAATGTTTTGAAAATGTGTTTATATGTAAATCAAAGGTGTTTTTAAAATATTTTCACACTTTGCATAGTTTATATGGAATTTTAGGGATTAGAATATTAAGTTTTTATATAAAAAGGCACTTCCACCAAATCAGGTTCTTAAATCCTTTTATACTATAAACTATCACACTCATAAACGGTATATTATGTTATATATTACACAGTAAATTATGTATATTTCAGTGTATTACAGAGTTACATATTACACACTAAACTAGTATATATTATGCCTAATATGGAATTAGTGAGAAAATCCTTAGCACTTGATTCCTCAGTGACTACTGGATTTGTGTCTCTTGCCCTCAGCAAACGAATTTCTTATACGTATATTCAAAATTTCATTGGGATATCATTGCAAACCTAATAGCTTTAGTTAGCAGAGAAATGATTTCAAAACCAAAGTTCTATTTCTGGTTTATTGTGCAAACATAAGCAAATGGTCCAGCAGCACATACAAAGCTTGCCAGAACAGTGTTTATGGAAGGAAAACCCATGGTCAGGATCAGTAGCATGTGTGCAGGTCCTCTGTTGTCCTATCATATCAGGGGCAGCACACTGCATTCTTGCAGGGCTAGACATTAGAATCTAGGAGAGAGACTCTCAAGTGTGGGGCTGAGGAGATTTTTAAAAGCTGCATGATTAAGAAAGTAGTGCTCTTCTTCTGATATGATCAGGGGCCAAGACAGCCAGCCAGATCCTGGCAGGTGAGGCTTCACAGGTGGTTCTCAATTCCACCGGGTCTCCTGCCTTGATAGGAGAGCTGAGTTTAAGCCTTGCAGTTGCAGCTAAATGGCATGGGAAACTAGGAGCAGGTCTGGCCAACATCTCCCCTGGTGTGACCGGGAGGAATAGGGTCTAATGCTAGTCTCCAGGAAACACTGCAGGAAATCAACTTCATTCTTTGTAGAGCCAGTGTCTTGCTTGATCACGCTAAGTTAGTTAATCCTTATTTCTCACTGTTATCAAGAGAATATAAAACAGAACAGTGAAAATATATAAACTAGTAAACTGATTATGTCCATACGCACATAGACATCCATAAAATATTCCTTCCAATGTAACATGTATCTGAATAACAGCAAAGATAGTACTCAGGAAAGAAGCAAGAAGTTGGTAAACGTTGATTTCTGAAAAGTATTCTCCATCTCAAGAGTATAGTAAGTCAAGATCACTTTAGACCACCCAGGCTCTAGGAGTCTGGGCAGGAAAGAAGGACGTTAGCCCACAGAATGAAGCCTATATAAAAACACAATCCAGCTTTCCATCAATCAAAAACAACATTAAAAAAAAAAATCAAACAGTTGGGACTTTCCCTCTTTCCTTATATATGTGGCACATACAGTTGAAATCACAATAGAATATTAATATATTTTGAATATTAAATTTACCTTGATTATTGTTTTTAAACAGAGAGAGGTTAAGAGGTCTTGCAGTGATTTTGCAGAGTTAACTATAGATTTTTTACTATGATAGAAAAAGATCCTGCCAAAGTGATTCCTGTTTTTATGTCATTAGCTAAACATGTACACTACTACATAGCCATAATAGGAAGTTTTTATGTGGAAAAATACTTTCAAGTCAGGTTCATAGATCCTTTTACACGATAATCTTAACATCACACTCATTAACAATAACAGGGCCAAGACACTGTGCTATGGATTATACTCACTGCCACTTTAACAATATATAAACAATACTATTCCTTCCAGTATAGTGGATATATGAGCTTTAGAAATAGATTAGCAAGAAAATAGTAAATAAATCATCAAAGGAAAGCAGCTTTCTTGGAATACTGAAATATTTGTTAAAGCTGAAAGAAGAGAATATGAATACCCTAAGAATTAACAAAAAAATAAAAGGTAGACAAGATTTGCGTATATGACATACATTTACCTCAGAATTCCTTTCTAATATGTTGAACTCTATTACCAGACATTCTGTCAATACGGTTCTCTATCATCTGCCAGTAGAAGTAACTTCTAGTTTATAAAATTGGCAATCTTCCAAAAATTGACTAATCTGTAATGTAGAATAAACTAGCATCTTGGCCTTCTGACTCCCTGGTTAGGGATTTCCACGATATCCCACTGTAATACATGACAAACTACTCTGTTGGAAAGATGCAAACATAATGTACACACTGTGCCTCTTCCTGTTTTAAACACTGGCATTTGAAACATAAGAAAGTGTGTTGCAGTGGAGACTTGGCCTCTAGTCAAGGCTTTGCCCTAACAAGCTGTGACACCTTAAATAAGTTATTTAAACTCTTCATCAACTTTCTTATCTATAAATATAAACTAGCTTACATTTCTATCTATATTGTAGAATTATCAATAGCACTTAATAACATCTCAAAGAAAAGTGGGACTAATAAAATTGTACCTCCTCCATAACCTTGACACAGCCCACCTCTGCTCTTTGCCAAGGAAAGCCCAAAGCTTTCTCAGATTAATGACAATGAAATTCACTGCCATTGTGTCACTCTGCAATACTTGCTGATTGACATTATGACAAAACAATATTAGCATAAACTGAGGACTTCTGTTTAGCTAATGACTTAAATTGAATACTTCAACTCAGCAAATCAAGAAACAAATGCTTTACAGTACTGAAAATGATGTCTGTGAACATGCATGGAATTCTTGAAACTGGAAACTGCCAAAAAGATTTAATTAAGTACAAGACTAAACTCTAGCAGAAAGGTAATACAATTTTTAAAAAGCAGTTTTAGATCAATATAAGCAATTCAAATGTTAAATAATAATTTGCAAAATTTGAAACCAGTTCTCATATTACAACCAATGCTACAATTTACTACAGACTGCTTCACAAATATGTTGCTTTTATTTAAAAGTTTGAACAAAAATCTTCAAGTTAAGTATGTATAAATCTGTTACTGTTTACATAAGCTTTTCTTAAGTAATTTCTTGTCTGTGACAGTCCTTTGAAGACTTAGTAAAATTGTGAAAACATCAGTTTTATTATTGTTTTCAGTTATAAATGAGCAATTTCATTTATGTAATCGAATAAATGAAAAAAAGAAATGTTCTATAATAAAGAAATATTTTCTATCCTTAATAACTGCATTGTATAAAAAGTAAATAAAAAGACAAATGGTAATTTATAATTTATAAGCTTTAGCTTAGAAGTACTATACTCAATTGGCAATGAGGTGTAAATAGCAGTCCTATTTCAGTTGAGTATTTTCTATTTCTGTAATTTGCAAAATCATACTTCTTTTTAAATCAGATACATGCATAAGAAAGTGCCTACTAACCTGGTGTTAAATAATAGAATTACTTCATCACAAAGAAATCTAGCTATACTCCTGAGCAACCTTCCCTTTTTAATGCTGATTTAGAAAAAAAAAATTAGTACCTCAAAAAGAACTTTTCTTTTTTGTAGCCTTCCTCAGACAACCAAACAGAATTAAAAAAAAAAAAAAAAACCAGCAAGAACTTCTGTTTCTAATGAAGGCCTAGGTAATTCAGATGAACTTTTTTTGAGGGGCGGGGGTACAGGGTCTCATTCTGTCACCCAGGCTGGAAGCAATCCTCCTACCACAGCTTCCCAAGAAAGTAGTTAAAACCAATATATGTGCACATCACCACACTAGCTTTTTTTTTTTTTCTTTTGTAGAGATGGGGGTCTCACTATGTTGCTCAGACTGGTCTTGAGCTCCTGGCCTCAAGCGATCCTTCCACTTTAGTTTATTAAAGTGCTGGGATTACAGCACTGCACCCGGCCTCAGGTGAACCCACTTAGAGAAGAAAACTAAAACTAAAAATGTTAAATGAAATATGCAAAACATTTCAGAAAAAAGACAATAAATTATGAGGAACTGCTAGGCCAAGATTTAGTGAGGTACTAAAGAAAGGCACTCAAAGATACCCTACTTTGCCCTGAGGGCTTTTGCTGATTTTAAGGAAGGAGCTAGAATACAGTACTGTGGTGTCTGGAGCACAGAGGAAAAAAAGATAAAAAAAAAAATGTCATGGCCAAAGCCTAATCTCATAGGATGAAAAAGTTAAGGGCTTCACACATCAGAAACAAAACTAAATGTATATGTAGCCCTTTACTACATTGGACTATCTAGAGTCCCTCTAACATAGACATTGGATTAGAGTAGTCCTTAATGAGTAATATACCCAGGCACTTGGAAGAAGTTAAACAGAAATTCTTTCTGGGGGAAGATATGATATTCTGGCTTTTATCACATAGTTTTTTTTTTACAAATAACTTTTCAAATGCAATTTAAAAGTGTATAGTGAATGATAACTTGCAAGAGAAAATAAAAAAGCACAAGAGAAGGAAATAGCAAAAACAACAACAGAAGCAGACCCACAGAGACTTCAGATATGGAATAATCAAACATAGGTAATAAATGTCATTGCCATGTTCAAAGACAAAAGGAAACCATGAAAACATAAAAACAAGTCATAGCAGTCTGGAATAGTTAAAAAGTCTATTAACTGGAAAAAATACAAAAATTTTAAATACAATGGTCATATTTAACAACATATTGGACACAGCTGAAGAAAACAACAATGAACTAAAAACTGGATGAAAATACTATTAGATGTGGCAAGTATCGAAAAAAATATATCTACATGGGGGGACGGGAAATGAGGGAGGAAGAGAGAGATGGGAGAGGGAAAGAAAAAGGGAGACGAAGAGAAAGGGGGAGAGGGAGAGAAAGGCAGAGGGAGATATAAGGTGAAAAATGCAGAGAATATGAAGAAAAGGTATAACATAAGTTTAATGGTAATTTAAAAAGTAGAGAAGAGAAAATGAATCTGAGGAAATATTTGACAAGAAATTACATAGGTACTTTCACTAAGACAGAATAGACTTCATGGTAGTTTGACACCAGAGCTCTCCATCCTAACTACTATGCTTATGATCCCTGAAAAAGATATTACCTAACTAGCGGTTACAGGATCATAACTAGTAGTCATAATATATAAGTTATGAATAAGGTGTCAGTAGCATATATAAAGCAGCAACTTAAAATAGATGAGCAAATCAACAAAGTAGATTCAGAAGGATTGAGTAAAACAATTATTAAGTTTGATCTAATCCAACAGAAAAAACACATTCTGGTTCCTAGTCTTATATGGAGCCAAAAAGAGAACTTCAGTAAATTTCAGAAAGCAAAAATTGCATAAGGTGCATTCTTTAACTATAATTCACTATTAGAAATTAACCAAAAAAAGCACAGCCAAACAAACAAAACCTATCTATTTTGAAATTTTACAACACCCTTTAAAAATATCTCTTGGATCAAAGGGAAAAATCTAAATTAACAATAGAAAATACGTTGAAAAAAATAGAGCACCCTAAAGTATCAAACTATGAAATGAATGTCAAGTTGTACTCAATAGGTAATTTATATTAAAAGTGCATGTATTAAAAATGAAGACTAAAAAGAAGATTCAAGAAGAGAAAGTAAAAAAAAAAAACTAAAAGAGTAGAAATGAATAACACAAAAAAGCAAATAACATAATCCCAAAGGGAAATTATTCTGAAAAGGAAAAAGGTGACTAATACACATTATGCAACCAAAATGTGCCACAGTATGTTGCTATACACTATTATCCTTGAGATGGATAATACACTAAAATCACTATATGTTAAATTTCTAATGACAGGAAAAATCTACTTATAAAGAAATATTTCAGAAAGTAACTCTTAACATCCAAAAAAGTAGTTTTAAAATAATACTAATAAATATTAGTATTTATTAGTACCCCCCCAAAATTGTATGGATTGACTCATTTTTTAAATCTTAAGTTCCTTATTAATCACCATGTACAAAAGGAAAAATCTAGAAAGGTAAGTAACTAGAGATTGCTCAGCAGTAACTATCAAGTAACCATCACAGAACTCACTAGCTACTACATGCAAACACGCTACATGAAGGAACCAGTCTCCAAGAGCCTTTTACCTTAAAACTAGAGAAACTAAATAGAACAAAGTGATATATTTGGGTACATTTTAACTTTTTTCAAGTGATCCAAAGAACAAAGGAGCGAGGAAAAGGTAAATAATTCAAAGTGCTTTTTCCATAGACTATTCATCTGTAAATTAATCCTACTTACATCGTTAGACTTGCATTTTTCCTTGTGAGAATATATAGTCCATTCCAAAAGCATATTTACTGGTTTGGTCAAAAGCCCGGAGGTTTCACTTCCTGACCAAAAAATTTCAAGAAGCATTGCCTTTCCTGTTATTTTCAGACTCTGAGAATCTGACCAGTCATACAACCTAATTAAAATATAAACAAAAAGGATATCTGTATGCCAATTTGATCATGACAATTATTTGATACCTCTATTAAAAAAAAAGCTAACAATTTTTGAACACAGATCATAAAATATAAAGATTATAACAACTGTAATAATTGTTTTTATGCTTAATAAGCAGGAACAAAACTTATTGTAGACTCAGGGTTGAAAAATGGTGTAGTTTTTCACTTAAGCATTCAATTACTAAAGATTTTTTTTTTAATCCTAAAAAATTAAAACACTCTTATCCATCCAAATGAATAGAGGAAGTGAACTGAGGAAATTTTTTAAAGAGGTATAAACCTTCACTCACACTGAGTATATTTGGAAATATGTTTTAAAATAAATCTAATTGAAAATAGAAAACAAGGTGACTTTTTAGAGATATATGTATAATAACTATAAAAAATGGTGCCTAGAAATAATAGAAATTGGCCAGGCGTGGTGGCTCATGCCTGTAATCCCAGCACTTTGGGAGGCCAAGGTGGGTGGATCACAAGGTTAGGAGTTCAAAACCAGCCTGGCCAATACTGTGAAATCCTGTCTCTACTAAAAATACAAAAATTAGCCAGACGTGGTGGCAGACGCCTTTAATTCCAGCTACTCAGGAGGCTGAGGCAGGAGACTCGCTTGAACCTAGGAGGTGGAGGTTACAGTGAGCCAAGATGGCAGCACTGTACTCCAGCCTGGTGACAGAGAGAGACTCTGTCTCCCTCCAAAAAAAGAAAAGATATTTAGATAAGTGTGATTTTTGTGATTAAAACTTACTTTTGACTCAGATGTTGTACTTCACTTTCAATTAAATTAAAGAAAAATTTGAGCAGTGTCAGGTGGAGCACCTTAGAGCCAATATTTTCTGAAATTTGATGACAAAAACTTTCATTGAAAAGGCAGGACCTGAAAAACATGAACCCAACAATCTACAACATAGAAGCAATTCATTAAGTAACTTGTGAACAAAATATTTCTTCTTCTAGAATATTGCTGGAATTTTAACAAAATTTTCTTAAAATATAAAGCAAGTTCAACAAAATTTTATTAACATTTCTTCCATCAAAAATTAAACAATGTCAAATATCTCATGACTACTTAATTCTTAATAAGATAATTTCTCAATTTTCCAAATGATTATATATTTAACAACTATCAGATACTCTCCCTCTGTACTCTTTCTTTTTGATGAAATTTATAATTCTTTGTTCTCATTAGTGAAAACAAAGAATCCTAAATTTCATCAAGTCCTTTTGATTTAAATGACCAGCTAACCTCTCAATTTACAATACTGGCCAGAATCCTCCTCTTTCTTACCCAAGATTACTTTTTCATTAGCAAATGAAGATTATTTAAGGCTACTCTTTCAGAGTTTTAAAAATTCATTATTTTACTGCCTTCTAGAGCAGTCCTTTCCAACTGAACTTTCTGTGATGATGTACATGTTCTACTAGACACTTGAAATGTGGCTTGTATACCAGAGGACCCAAATTTTTAATTATTTAGTCTAAATAAAATTTAAATATAAATAGATACGGCTAGTGGCTACTGGGTCAGACAGCACAGTTCTACCCAATTTTTTTTTTTTTGCATTAGTAGATGGGGTTTCACCATGTCGGTCAGGCTGGTCTCCAATGCCTGACCTCAGGTGATCTACCCATCTCTGCTTCCCAAAGTGCTGGGATTACAGGCGTGAGCCACTGCGCCAGGCCTACCTGGATAATTTTTAAATTTTTTGTAGAGGTGAAGTCTCCCTGTGTTGCCCAGGCTGGTCTCAAATTCCTGGGCTCAAGAAATCCTCCTACCCTGGCCTCCCAAAGCGCTGGAAATACAGGAATGAGCCATCATGCTCAGCCATAGTTATCCCTTAAAATGTAACTCAGCTGCCACTTTCTTACTCTTACCCTTTCCTTTAAGTTTGTCACTGACATCAGGCTTACAACTTTCTTGAGGATAGGTGTCAGCTTATCCTTAATAAAGGATGTCAGGCATATAAAGTCTGTTTCCTCATATCATATACCTACACTAGGCTCATACTGTTGGGGCTTGTACTTTTGTGCTGGTATTGTATTTACATCTCAATCCCTTTCAAAGTACAGGAACTGTTATTTTAATGATGTTTTTATCCCTGAAATATAGAGTACAGTGCCTGGCTCTCCATAACTACTCAAGCATTTGTTGAAAAAATGAATGCATGCTGGTTAACTCATCATCTCACTTCAAATATATCACAACCAAGATGGAATGTGAATCTTTATAATCTCAAAGAGCTAACCAGAGGTCTAGCCTTTGCATGGCTAGTCAGGTGTCCTTTCTCTCTCCACTATGGACCTCCTGAAACTCAATCCTTGGATTAAAAAATAAAATTCTTCCCGGGCAGGTGTGGTGGTTCACTCCTGTAATTCTAGCATTTTGGGAGGCCAAGGCAGGCAGATCACTTGAGACCAGCAATTCAAGACCAGCCTGGCCAACAAGGTAAAACCTCATCTGTACTTAAAAAAAAAAAAAAAAAGACAAAAATTAGATGGGCGTGGAGGCACGCACCTGTAATTCCAGCTACCTGGAAGGCTGAGGCATAAGAATTGCTTGAGCCTGGGAGGCAGAGGTTGTAGTAAGACGAGATCAGGCCACTGCATTCCAGCCTGGGTGACAGAGCAAGACTGTCTCAAAAAAAGAAAAGATCTTCCCAGAAGACTAAAGGCTATCAAATATAGTTATTTGAATAGCAAGGAGAAAACATTTTCTGTTAGGGAGAACGAAGGTGAAACAAAGAATTTCTGGAGACAATAACATCTGAAAGACAGAGGAAGGACTAGGCAGATGACAGCATGTGCAGAAGCATGAAAGAGATGACATATTTAGGAAATATTAAGTTCTGTTTTAAAATTCAAATTGCTAACTGAAAAAATGTAACTGAAGCCCTAAAATAGATACCATAGTTACAAATGTCTATAGTTTTGATGACAAAAGCTGATATACATATTCCATAAATTAATTTTCATTTTAAAAACAATATGGAAATTTATATTTTGTTAAAAATAATGATTTGGCTTCCTAGTGAGTCCATTTCACGCATTCACTTTTTTTTTTTTTTTTTTTTTTTTTTAGGAAACAGACTGAAAAACATGACCAATACAGATTTGCCTTTTCATAAGTTTTGCAATAAATACATTACATATTTGAATTTGCAACAAAATACACTAGACAAACTTTTCCAAAAGTAAAGAGATACTTCTTTTGGCTGGGCACAGTGGCTCACACCTATAATCCCAGCACTTTGGGGAGGCTGAGGTGGGCGGATCACCTGAGGCCAGGAGTTCGAGACCAGCCTGGCCAACATGGAGAAACCTCGTCTCTACTAAAAGTACAAAATTAGCTGGGTGTGGTAGCGCATGCTTGTAATCCCAGCTACTCAGGAGGCTGAGGCAGGAGAATCACTTGAACCAGGGAGGCAGAGGTTGTGGTGAGCCAAGATTGCGCTATTGCACACCAGCCAGGACAAGAGTGAAACTCTGTCCCAAACAAACAAAAAAAAGATACTCTTTCATCAATATCTTAAAAAAAATACTTAGCATAACAACCACTCAATGAAACACAGCACTGTCACATGTGAAATTCCTTACCTGATAAGCACTTCTACTAAAGACCATGCTCCTTTCATACATGTTGGACACTGAAACAACTGTAAATAATATCTTGACATGGCTGAAGACTTCCAAGGAGGATGCAGGTGAAGAAGAGCTGACAATATATGAAAGTATCGACCAGAAAATGTATCTATGTTATCCTATTATTTAAAAATAAACAAACAAATAAAATACTATAGCTAAAATTTATTTCACTTGCTAATTCAGTCTAAAAGCAAAACGGTAACCCTGGCCTAACTTTCTTGCCAAATATGTGTTTAGACAAATGAGAGCAGATGGAAGTATCATGTTTAGCTAATTAAATAGAGTAACTGGGAGAGAGACACACACTCTATGTACAGTTGATACCTGAACAAGTTTTAACTGCATGTGTCCACTTACACAGGAATTTTTTCCAATAAATGCAGGCCACCCTTCACATCCTTAGGTTCCACATCTGCAATTAAATACACATCCACAGGTTCCACATCTGCAACTAAATACTTTTAGTTTCATGCATTCACTTTTTATTTTTTTTAGGAAACAGATCCTGAAAAACATGACCAATACAGATTTGCCTTTTCATAAGTTTTGCAATAAATACAATACATATTTGTATTTGCAACAAAATACACTAGACGAACTTTTCCAAAAGTAAAAAGACTTCTTTTTACTACTAAATACTTTTTTAAACTAAATTTTAAGGTAAATACTTTTAGTTGCAGATGTGAAACCTATCGATGTGCTGGGATTACAGGCCTGAGCCACTGCGCCTGGCCTAGTAAGAAGTTTTAATTTCCTCATCTGTAAAATTAAGATAATTCCTGCCCTTGCTGCAAGATAAGATTATGCAGTTTAAAAAGGATGATATGTATGAATATATCTTACGGATTATTGTATTAATTATCTTCTGTTGCCTTCAGTAGTAAGGGACAAGTTTTTTCCCAGTAGTAAGGGAAATTTTTACAATTACCTCTAAAAGAAAATCTTTAAAAATAAAGTATTCACAGGATGTAAAGCCTTCGGATGTGGAGGGCTGACTTCTATACGTGCAGGTTTTGAAGAACCAACTGCAGGACTTGATTATGTGCAGATTTCAGTATCTACAAAGGTCCTGAAACCAATATCCTGTGACAGCAAGGGACGACTCTATCTATACATTGGTTAATCTCTTCTATTAACACTACCTTAGATGAAATATCTAAGGCAGATGAAATATTTTCCTTTTCACAGTTATAGTGAGATTTAAGAGGTCTCAAACATTACCTGAAAGGAACTAACTGTAAGAAACTATTCATTTAACACTCTTACTTATCACTAACATAACATAACTGACAAAGCTTATGACTGTTATGTTATCAAATTAGCACTTTCATAAAGGGCATGATTAGAAAGCTGTCTTTGAATATTTGCTCCTATTGGTTTACACAGTTTGAGTATGTTCCCAGCATGGGCAACATAGCAAGACTCTATTTCTACAAAAAATTTAAAAATTAGCTAGACATGGTAGCATGCACCTATAATCCCAGCTACCTGGGAGGCTGAGGCAGGGAGATTGCTTGAGCCCAGGAGGTTGAGGCCACAGTAGGCCATGATCACGCCACTGCACTCCAGCCTGAGAGACTTTGTCTTTTTTCTTAAACAAGGAGTATGTTCATTATGTATATTATAAATAAAAAAACCAATGTACTAATGGAGTAATTTACAAAATGTAATTCTACATCACTATAATCTGAATTTTATATTTGATACTTCACTGCCATAAGAAAAATTGGGTAACTTTTTCCCCAAAACAAAACTAACTTAGAAATCTGAAAAAATAACAAGCTAAAGTACTAAGAGTAGTACCTAGCATAAAGCTGGAAAACAGAAGAGTGGTAATAAATGGGTACTGCATTTATTAGTAAAATAAAGAAAAAAAAAACACTGAACAAAAACATAAACTGTAAACATATAAAAATGAGAAAATGTTCACATTTTAACATTCTTTGAAAAAAAGATTATAAACCCTTAAGGCTGCTCTTACCTGTAGAATGTTCTCTAGAAGGGCATGAAGAAGGCATACAGGAGGGATATAATGTGCCTGCAAGGTGGAAAGCTCCTCAATTGCTTCTTTAAAAAACTGTCCTTCTATGAGGCTTTCAATTAAATTTAATATACCTCTGGGAAATTCAGCATTTTTAACCTAAGAAATGAAAGATTCTATGATTCAGAGAAAAGAAAGATGAAATTCTGGAATCAAATCTTGAATTAGTAAGGAGTTTGGTTGTGTGTTTATTTACAAGACAGAGTCTCACGCTGTTGCCCAGGCTGGAATGCAGTGGTATGATCTTGGCTCACTGAAACCTCTGCCTCCCAGGTTCAAGCGATTCTCCTGCCTCAGCCTCCTGAGTAGCTGGGACTACAGACGTGCGCCATGATGCCTAGTTAGTTTTTGTATTTTTAGTAGATACAGGGTTTTACCATGTTGGCCAGCCTGGTTTCGAACTCCCGGCTTCAGGTGATCCGCCTGCCTCAGCCTCCCCAAAGTGCTGAGATTAAAGGTGTGAGCCACTGTGCCCAGCCTAGTAAGAAGTTTTAATTTCCTCATCTGTAAAATGAAGCTAATTCTTGCCCTTGCTGCTGGATGAGCTTATGTAGTTTAAAGAGGATGATACGTATGAATGTATTTTATTAGTTGTTATATTACTTTCTGTTGTCTTCAGTAGTAAGGGAAAATACTAACTCTAAAAGAAAATCTTTAATAAGAATTTGTAGAGTTTGGTTGATAAAAAGATAACTCAAAGAGTTACAACTACAAGTTCTTTAGGTGAAAATTATTTTTTGGTTTTCTTTTAAACTTAATGAACTCTGTCTATTAAAATATCTTAAAATGATACAATACCAATCACAAGCAATATTTGTAAAAAGTGAAAACTGATTGGGAGAATCATAAAATCACTCTGAGGATGTGCATTTATATAACTCTAAGAGCTTCAAAAAATGCATTCCCCTTGGTCAAACCATTCTTAATAATAAAAGTAACTACTTTGAATAATTTGAGTCAAAAATATTCTAAAAGACTACCTGGAATAAAAAAAAAACCAAGTTTAGAAGAATAAATAAGGAAACAAGGGCCTCAAGCCCCATTCTCTCCCTCAATTAACAATGGACTGGATATATGTATTGTGGGTTTGTTTATTTTGTTCTGAAATGAAACTATGTAAAATAAAGGTATCATTTTATTTAGATAACAATATAAAATAAATACACTTTTGTAAATATCATACCAAAAAATTTTAATTTAAAAGTCATTATGAAAGTTAGGAAACATGAGAACAGCGATATATATTTCCCCTGTCATAAGCACAAGGTGTGTTTTTAACATTTGTGATCATTCTTTACTAATATATGGAGATTTTTTTGGAGTTTTGACAGAATATTTGTATCATTTCTGATTAGAGAAACTATATTTCATATTTGATAGACAGCTTTGTTGTGCATACATTACTTTTCATCAAAATGACTGATAATAACAAAACACCATGCTGCTTCTTCCCCCCCCTCAATCACCAATGCTACTGCAGGTTCCTTACCTCTATATTGTACACCAGTTGTTTATCTACTCTAATGCAGTTGTGTCTAAAAGCCTACAAAAGAGCAACCATAAAATTAAAACATTTTAAGATTGAAAAATACATTTTAGCTTCCCAAAGCCTCGGAAAAACATATAAAACAGATCAAGGAAGACCTTAATACCTATAAGTAATATGATGCTCATATTTACTCAAAATAGCAACTTTTATTATTTTAGGGTAATGGCACTTTCACAACTATGAACATTTCTGTTTTCTCCTTCTAAATTACAATAATAAAGTCATATTCACTTTGAAGATCTGAAGAGGTCCATTATCCTTAGCATAATTATTAGAAATATCAATGAGGAGGGCATTTTGTATAAGGGTACACAGGAGAAAAAAACATCAGTTATGTTTGCTATACAACCATATGTAAAATCTACCTTATTGTTTTAAAACACCTATAATTGCACATTTAAAAGATTATCCTGGAAAAATATCTGCAACCAATATAAAAAAAAAGAGATAATACACTGAGGCCGAGAGTGGTGGCTCATGCCTGTAGCCCCATCACTTTGGACGGCTGAGGTGGGCAGATAACCTGAGGTCAGGAGTTTGAGACCTGCCAACATCGCAAAACCCCATCTCTATTAAATATACTAAAATTAGCCAGGCATGGCAGCAGGTGCCTGTAATCTCAGCTACTCTGGAGTTTGAGGCAGGAGAATTGCTTAAACCTGGGAAACAGAGGTTGCAGTGAGCTGAGATGGCACTACTGCACCAGCTTGGACAACAGAGCAAGATCCTGTCTCAAAAAAAATCAAACCAAAACAAAAAAAGATAATTCCCTAGAAGAATGGGGCTTCAAGATGGCTCACTAGAGATGCTTGGCACTCACCTCTTCCATAAAGGACTTAAACAGTGAACAGATAATCACACATTGAATAGAGTGTCTAAGAGAAAAACATTACAATTTAAAAGTGACAGGGAATCTCTGAGGCAAGCAAAGACAGAGAAGCAAAGCAGCGGGCTCATACAGAACTTGCTGGGAGCCAGGAGAAACTACTCACTATGAATGGGAAAAAGAGAGATCTACACAGGTCCACATTCCCACTGTGAATTCCTGCAATCCTAGACACAGGAGAGCCCCTTAGTTCTCATAGGCCCAGAGACTAGTTTAGAAAGCTCCCTGGAGCCCACTCAATGGCATTATTCCAAAGACAGAGTACACACTAAGTCCCACATAATCTGCTGGCATCCAAAAGGCTGCAGCATGGTGCCATTTTGAAAGTCCAGACACTACCAGACTACATCCTGCTCTGGGGTCCAACAGTTCCTGCATATCTGCAAGCCAGAAGCCCCACTGATGTTCCTGTCCACCCAGAGGGCTGCAGTTTCATGATTTCAGCCGGAGTCAACAATGCAACTAGGTCACTAGCACTCTCACCTACACAGTGTCCTATATCCTGAGGAGTAGGAGGTGCAGTGCACCAGGGAGGCTGCCCTGGGAACAAAAGAAGCCAAAGCAGGAGCTCCTCAGATCCTGAGAACCACCTGCCTGGGGCCTCTGGTACTGGCAGAAACCCTGTGGGACAGGGTTTCTGTGTGTTTAAAACCCTGCCCAGCAGCAGTGTCATCATGCACTCGCATGTGGCTTCAAGAGGCCTGAGAACTGGCCCACTGTAGGTTGTCCCAGGGCTTAAAGATAGATCCACTCTGCCTGCCACTGGTGCCCACAAGAGCCATCTGGAAACCTGAAGACAGGCCTACCCCACCCACCACCACTGTGTAAATGCACCATATGAAGACATGGGGATCAGACTGCCTTGTCTGCCGAGGCCAGAACCTGCAGGAACTATCAGGGGGCCTGAGGAGAGGCCCACCACACTCTGACTACTGGTACCAGTACCAGAGCCCAAGTGCACTACCATGGGTAGTGGGTATCAACCCATCCCTGTCCAACACTCCTGGTGCAATGCACACTATCAAGAGGCCAGATAACAGACCTAGCTGGTCTGGCCCAATGCAACAGCCGCCTGAACATGTTGTCATGAGGCCTGTGAACAGACCTGCTTCACTCACCACAGCTGGTACCCACCCCTATTGTCAGGGGCCTAAGAATACGTTTGCCCCACATGCAGCCTCTGGCAATACCATCTGCACTTGTCATCCAGTGACATCGGGATCAACGTACCTGATCACCAACCAGGTGCCCAAATACACCATCTGGGGGCCTACGACAGCCCACTCTACCACCTGCCACTGCTGCTGGGGCCCCAACACATCATCTGAGAACCTGTGGATCGACTTATCGCACCAGCTACCAGGAGTACCTATGCACACAACTAGGGGGATCAAAGGATGAGCATGTCAAGTTGCTGCTGCTGGTAACCACCCACATGTGCTCAACCTGGCCTGCTCAGCCTATTGCCACTACTGTTGGCACCCATGTTTACTACTTGGGGACCTGAGGATTGGCCTGCAACCACTACAGCCATCACCAATGTTATGCACACCAACTAGAAACCTGAGGACCCACCCAGCCCACTGCTGTCAGTGCTGCACCCAAGCAAGCCACCAGGAGGCACAGGGATTGGCCTACCCAATGACTAGTGTCCAAGTATATTGTCCAGGGACCCAAGAACCAGCATGCACAGCCTGCAGCCACCACCACTGCTGCCCAAGGATGACCTGCCTGTGTCCACATCCCTAGCAATGCTTCATTATAGCCTCCACTAACAAATGCTGCCTAAGCCACTGACAAACTCAAAGATAACACCGTGGATGACTACAGATGAAGAAATCATATGGATACTACACTAATGTGCCCACATCTGGCAAAACTAAAGCACTCTATCCAAGCAACACTATAGATACAACTATAGAAGTCTTTCCCTATGAAAGCCAATCCACAAAATTTGAAGTGACTGTAACTACACAAGAAAGGTGAAAAAGCAAGAAAACATGGCACCTGTAAAGGAATACATTAATTCTCCAGCAACAGATTCCAACAAAAAGGAAACCAATAAAATTCCTGGAAAAAAAAAAAAGATAATATGAAAAAATTTGGTGAGATACAAAAAAACACAGATGAACAATGTACAAAGTAAGCAGGAAAATAATTCATGATCTCAATGAGAAATTCAATGAAAAGATATCATAGAAAAGAACCAAGTACAAATCCTGAAACTTGAGAATTCAATGAGCAAAATAAAAAATTAACAGAGAGCTTCAGCAATAGACTAGATCAAACAAAAGAAACTATTTCTAAACCTGAAGACAGGTATTCTGAAATACAGACAAAAAGGAAAAAAAAAAGCCTAATGACTTATGGGAAGCCATAAAGTGATGAGATATTTCAAATTTTGAGAGTTCCAGATGGAGAGGAGATGGACAAACACATAGAAAACCTATTTTAAAAACAACAGCTGAAAACTTCCCCAAGTCTTGTAAGAGCTATTTCCAAATAGATTCAATCCTCAAAGGTCTCCAAGGCACATTATACTGAACTTATCAAAAGCCAAAGACAAAGAAAGACTTCCAAAAACATCAAGAGAAAAAGCATAAAGTCATCTATAAGAAAATCCCAATTAGGGTGACAACAGATTTCTCAGAAGAAATCTTTTAAGCCAGGAAAGAATAAGATGACATATTCATAGTGTTCAAAGGAAAACAACAACAACAACAACAACAACAACAACAAAACCCAATTCAACAGGCAGGAATACTATACCCAGAAAAGCTATCCTTCAAAAATAATGGAGAAATAGTTTTTCCTGGACAAGCAAAAACTGAAGAATTCATTACCAACAGACCAACCACCCAAGAAATGTTCACACAAGTCCTACAACTAGAAGCAAAAGGATGATATCCACCATCATGAAAACGCAAGAAAGTATAAAACTGTAGAACAAATATACAAATAAGAGACAAATGTTACCAATACAAAAAACAAAACAAACACCCAACTGTAATGATAAAAAAGAAATGAATAAAGGACATACAAAACCACCACAAAACAACTAACAAAATGACAGGAATAAGTCCTCATCCATAATAACCTTTAATGTAGATGGATTAAATTCTCCACTTAAAAGATATAGACTGGCTACATATATAAAAAAAGCAGTGTGTTACATATAAAAAACTCTCTCCACCTGTTAAAACACATAAAGACTGAAACTGAAGAAGAATGGAAAAAGATATTCGATAAGAATGGAAACCAAACTGGGTAGCAGTAGCTATACCTACATCAGAAAAAAAACACTTTGAGTTAAAAACTGTAAATTTAAAAAAAAGGGCCATTAAATACTGATAAAAAGATCAATTCCACAAGTGGATATAACAATTCTAAATACCTATGTACCCAACCCAACTTGGAGCACCCAGTTATATAAGGAAAATATTATTGGATCTAAAGAGAGACAAAGACTCAATACACTAACAGCTGGGGACTTTAATACCCCATTCTAAGCATTGGACAGATTATCAAAACAGAAAATCAAAAACAAACATTGGATTTAAACTGCACTTTAGAACCAATGAACCTAACAGACATTTAGAGAATATTTTATCTAACAGCTGCAGAATACACATTCTTCTCATCTGTATATGGGACATATTTCAAGGTAGACATTAGGCCACAGAAGAAGTCTCAACAAATTTGAAAAGATCTGAAGTCATACCAAGTATCTTTCTCACACAATGGAATAAAACTAAATATCAGTAAGAGAAACTTTGGAAACTGTACAAATACATGCAAATAAATTAACATGCTCCTAAATGACCATTGGGTCAACGACATAATTGAGAAGAAAATAAAACATTTCTTATAACAAATAAAAATGGGTGGACTTCCTTCAAGATGGCTCCGTAGGAACAGGTCCAGTCTGCAGTTCCCAGTGAGAGTGAGCCAGAAGGTGAGTGATCTTCACATTTCCAACTGAGGTACCAGGTTCATCTCATTGGGACTGGTTAGACAGTGGGTGCAGCCCAAGGAGGGCAAGCCCAAGGAGGGCAAGCAGGGTAGGGTGCTGCCTCACCCGGGAAGTGCAAGGGGCCAGAGAACTCCCTCTCCTAGCCAATGGAAGCCAACAGGGACTTTTCTAGACACTCCGGCACTCTGGCTCAGATACTGTGCTTTTCCCAGTCTTCACAACCTGCAGACCGGGAGATTCCCTCTGGTGCCTACAACACCAGCGCCCTGGGTTTCTAGCACAAAACTGGGTGGCCATTTTAGCTGCAGCTGTTTTGCTTTTTCCTCATACTCCAGTGGCGCCTGGAATGCCTGCGAGACAGAACCACTCATTCCCCTGAAAAAAGGGGTCCAAAGCCAGGGAGCCAAGTGATCTGGTTTGGTGGGTCCCACCCTGATGAAGACCAGCAAGCTAAGATCCACTGGCTTGAAATTTTCGCAGCCAGCACAGCAGTCTGAACTCGATGGGGGTAGGGGCGTCTGCCATTGCTGAGGCTTGGGTAGGCAGTTTTAACCTCGCCTATGTAAACAAAGTCGCCTGGAAGTTTACACAGCAACTAGGTGGAGCCCACGGCAGCTCAGCAAGGCTTCCGTGGGCAGACAGTGACTAGATTCCCTCCTTGCTGGGCAGGGCATCTCTGAAAAAAGGCAGCAGCCCATCGGGGACTTATAAATAAAGGCCCTATCTTCCTGGGAAAGACCACCTGGTAAAAGGGGCGGTTGTGGGCTCCACTTCAGCAGACTTAAATGTCCCTTACTGGCAGCTCTGTACGGAAAAACTGCATCCTCAATTGGATCCTTGACTCCCGTTTATCCTGACTGGGAGACACCTCATACAGAAGAGCTCTGGCTGACATCTGGTAGGTACCCTTCTGGGAAGAAGCTACCAGAGTAAGGAACAGGCAGTAATCTCTGCTGTTCTGCAGCCCCCACAGGTGATTCCCAGGTGAGCAGAGTCTGGAGTGGACTGCCAGCAAACTCCAGCAGACCTGCAGCAGAAGGGCCTGTTAGAAGGAAAACTAAAAAAAAAAACCATAAAGAAATAGCTTCAACACCAACAGAAAGTACATCTGCTCAGCGACCACATCCAAAAGTCACCAACTTCAAAGAGCAAAGGTAAACAAATCCACGAAGATGAGAAGAAACCAGCGCAGAAAGGCTGAAATTTCAAAAACCAGAATGCCTCTTCTCTTCCAAGGGATCACAACTCCTCGCCAGCAAGACAACAAAACTGGATGGAGAATGAGTTTGATGAATTGACAGAAGCAGAGTTCAGAAGGTGGGTAATAACAAACTTCTCTAACCTAAAGGAGCATGTTCTAACCCAATGCAAGGAAACTAAGAACCTTGAAAAAAGGTTAGACGAAATACTAACCAGAATAACCAGTGTAGAGAAGAACATAAGCGACTTGATGGAGCTGAAAAACACAGCACAAGAACTTCATGAAGCATATACAAGTTTCAATAGCTGAACCGATCAAGCAAAAGAAAGGATATTACAGCTTGAAAACAATCTCAATGAAATGAAGCAAGAAGGCAAGATTAGAAGAAAAAAAGAGTGAAAAGAAATGAACAAGGCCTCCAAGAAATATGGGATTATGTGAAAAGACTAAATCTACGTTCCATCAGTGTACCTGAAAGTGAAGGGGAGAATGAAACCAAGTTGGAAAATACGCTTCAGGATATTATTCAAGAGAGCCTCCCCAATGTAGCAAGGCAGGCCCACATTCAAATTCAGGAAATACAGAAGACCACAAAGATATTCCTAGAAAAGAGCAACCTCAAGGCACATAATCGTCAGATTCACCAGGGTTGAAATGAAGGAAAAAGTGCTAAGGGCAGCCAGAGAGAAAGGTCGTGTTACCCACAAAGGGAAGCCCATCAGACTCACAGCGGATCTCTTGGCAGAAACCCTACAAGTCAGAATAGAATGGTGGTCAATATTCAACATCCTTAAAAGAATTTTCAACCTACAATTTCAAATCCAGCCAAACTAATCTTCATAAGCAAAGGAGAAATAAAATCCTTTATGGACAAGCAACTGCTGAGAGATTTTGTCACCACCAGGCCTGCCTTCCTGAAGGAAGCACTAAACATGGAAAGGAACAACCAGTACCAGCCACTGCAAAAATGTAGCAAATTGTAAAGACCATCAACACTATGAAGAAACTGCATCAACTAACAAGAAAAACAACCAGCTAGCATCAAAATGGCAGGATTAAATTCACACATGATAATATTAACCTTAAATGTAAATGGGTTAAATGCCCCAATCAAAAGACATAGACTGGCAAATTGGATAGAGTCAAGAACCATCTGTGTGCAGTATTCAGGAGACCCATGTGATGTACAAAGACACACACAAGCTCAAAATAAAGGGATGGAGGAAGATTTACCAAGCAAATGAACAACAACAACAACAAAAAAAAAAGCAGTTGTTGCAAATCTAGTCACTGATAAACTTTAAACCAAAAAAAAAGATTAAGAGAGAGAAAGAACGGCATTACATATGGTAAAGAAATTAATGTAACAAGAGCTAACTATCCTAAATATACATACACCCAATACAGGAGCACCCAGATACATAAAGCAAGTTCTTAATGTCCTAAAAAGAGATTTAGATTCCCACAGAACAATAGTGGGAGACTTTAACACCCCACTGTCAATATTAGACAGATCAATAAAACAGAAAATTAACAAGGATACCCAGGATTGAACTCAGATCTGAGCCAAGCAAATCTAATAGACATCTACAGAACTCTCTACCCAAAATCTATAGAATATACATTATTCTCAGCAACACATGGCACTTATTCTAAAACTGACCACATAAATGAAAGTAAATCACTCCTCAGCAAATGCAAAAGAACGGAAATCATAACAGTCTCTCAGACCACAGTGCAATCAAATTAGAACTCAGGATTAAGAAACTCACTCAAAACCACACAACTAAATGGAAACAGATCAACCTGATCCTGAATGACTCCAGGATAAATAATGAAGTGAAAGCAGAAGTAAAGACGTTTTTTGAAACCAATAAGAACGAAGACACAATGTACCAGAATATCTGGGACACATTTAAAGCAGTTTCTAGAGGGAAATTTATACACTAAATACCCACAAGAGAAGCAGAGAAAGATGTGTCTAAAATTTAAAATCAACACCCTAATGTCATGATTAAAAGAACTAGAGGAGCAAGATCAAACAAATTCAAAAGCTAGCAGAAGACAAGAAATAACTAAGATCAGAGGAGAACTGAAGGAGACAGAGACACAAAAAACCCTTCAGAAAAATCAATAAATCCAGGAGCTGGTTTTTTAAAAAAGATCAACAAAATAGATAGACTACCAGCCAGATTGATAGAAAAGAGAAGAATCAGAAGATGGCCGAGTAGGAGCAGCTCTGGATTGCAGCTCCCAGCGAGAATGCAGAGGGTGAGTGGTCGCCGCATTTCCAGATGGATTTTTATTGCCCACAGACCAGGCGATTCCAAGGCAGAGGAGCGCCACGGGTCTCCAGTGTGGCTGTTTTGACCGGCCCGGCGGTTCTCCACACAAAAAACTCAAATGGGTCCAGGTGCCATTTCAGCTGGCGACTGGAGCGCCTGGGAAACAGAGTCACCCATTCAATGACAAAAATGGGACTAAAATAGGGAGCCAGGCCAGGAGATTCCCAGGTGAAAAAGCACCACGAGTCTTCAGTGCAGCTGTTTCAGCTGGCACAGCGGGTCTCCGCACAAGAACTCACATAAATCAGGGCACCGTTTCAACTGGTGACTGGAACCCCTGGGAGACAGAGTTGCCCACTGGACTAAAAAAAAATGGGTCTGAGGCAGGGAGCCAGGTGATCAGACAAAGCCGGTCACACCCCCACGAAGACCAGCAATCTGAAACACTCTGGATTGAGAGTTTCACAGCAAGCATAGCTGGACCTGGGATGGTCCAGCTTTGTGAGGGAGGGGCGTCCACCATTATCGAGGCAGGCCACCACTACCAAGGTAGTCCGCCATTGCCGAGGTAGTCCGCCATTACTGAGGCAGCCGACCATTACACAGAGAGTCTGCCATTATAGTGGTGGGCAGCCATTGCCGAGGCAGTCCTAACTATACCTCTATAAACAGGACCGCAGGGAAATTCATGTGGCAAATGGGCGGAGCCCACAGCAGCTCAGCAATGCCTCTGCTGGCAGACTGTGACTAGGCTGCCTCCTTGCTGGGCAGGGCATCCCTGAAAAAAGGCAGCAGCATGACAGAAACTTATAAAGCAAGCCTTACATTCCTGGGACAGAGCATATGGAAAAAAAAAAAAAAAAGGCAGTTATGGGTTCTGCTGCAGCAGACTTAAACGTACCTGCCCAGCAGCTCTGAATGGAACAACAGAGCTCACAGCTCAGCACTTGAGCTCCTATATAGGACAGACTGTCTCCTCAAGCAGCTCCCAGACCCCCATATATCCAAAGAGTCACCTCATAAAGGAGAGCTCAGACTGACATCTGGCAGGTATCCTTCTGGGACAAAAATAGCAGCAGAAGAAACTGGCAGCAACCCTTACTGTTCTGCAGCCACTGCAGGTGAGCCCCAGGCAAGCAGGGTCTGGAGTGGACCTCCAGCAGTCCTACAGCAGAAGGGCCTGATTGTGAGAAGGAAAACTAAGAAACAGAAATAAATAACTTCATCATGAACAAACAGGATGTCCACTCAGAGACCCCATCTGAAAGTCACCAACTACAAAGACCACAGATAAATAATTGCACAGACGGGAGGAAACCAGCTCAAAAAGGATAAAAACAACCAAAACCAAAATGCCTCTCTTCCTCCAAGGGATCACAGCTCCGCACCAGCAAGGGAATAGGCTGGATAGAGAATGAGTCTGATGAATTGACAGAAACAGGCTTCAAAAGGTGAGTAATAAGAAAATTCTCTGAGCTAAAAGAACATGATCTAACATAATGCAAAGAAACTAAGAACCTTGAAAAAAGGTTTGATGAAATGCTAACGAGAATAAACAGCTTAGAGAGGAACATAAATGAATTAATGCAGCTGAAAAACATAACACGAGAACTTTGTGAAGCATACACAAGTTTCAACAGCCTAACTGACCAAGCAGAAGAAAGGATATCAGAGGTCGAAGATCAACTCAATGAAATAAAACAAGAAAGCAAGATTAGAGAAAAAAGAAATTAACGAAGCCCAAGAAATATGGGATTATGTGAAAAGACCTAATCTACATTTGATAGGTGTACCTGAATGTGACAGAGAGAATGAATCCAAGCAGGAAAACTTCCCCAATCTAGCAAGGCAGGCCAATATTCAAGTCCAGGAAATACAGAGAACACCACAAAGATATTACTCAAGAAGAGCAACCCCAAGACACACAATCGTCAGATTTACCAGGGTTGAAATGAAGGAGAAAATGCTAAGGGCAGCCAGAGAGAAAGGTTGGGTCACCCACAAAGGGAAGCCCATCAGACTCACAGCGGATCTCTCAGCAGAAACCCTACAAGCCAGAGAGAGGAGGGAAAATATTCAACATCCTTAAAGAAAAGAACTTTCAACCAAGAATTTCATATCCAGCCAAACTAAGTCTCATAAGCAAAGGAGAAATAAAATCCTTTACGAACAAGCAATTACTCAGAGATTTCATCACCATCAGGCCTGCTTTACAAGAGCTCCTGAAAGAAGCACTAAACATAGACAGGAACAACCAGTACCAGCAACTCCAAAAACATACCAAATGGTAAAGAGCATCGACATAATGAAAAAACTGCATCAATTAACAGGCAAAACAACAAGCTAGCATCAAAATGGCAGGATCAAATTCACACATAACAACATTAACCCTAAATGTAAATGGGCTGAACGCCCCAGTCAAAAGACACAGACTGGCAAATTGGATAAAAAGCCAAAACCCATTGGTGTGCTGTATCCAGGGAACTCATCTCACATGCAAGGATACACATAGGCTCAAAATAAAGGGATGGAGGAAAATTTAGGAAGCAAATGGAGAGCGAAAAAAAAAAAAGCAGGAGTTGCAATCCTAGTCTCTGATAAAACAGACTTTAAACCAACAAAAATCAAAAGAGACACAGGACATTACATAATGGTAAAAGAATCAATGCAACAAGAAGAACTAACGATCCTAAATATATACGCAGCCAATACAGGAGCACCCAGATAAATAAAGCAAGTTCTTAATGCCTTATAAAGAGACTTAGACTCCCACACAATAATAGTGGGAGACTTTAACACTCCACTGTCAATATTAGACAGACCAATGAGACAGAACACTAACAAGGATATCCAGGACTTGAACTCAGATCTGGACCAAGCAAACCTAAGAGGCATTTACAGAACTCTCCATCCCAAATCTACAGAATATACATTCTTCTCAGCACCACATCACACCTACTCTAAAATTGACCACGATAGGAAATCACTCCTCAGCAAATGCAAAAGAATGGAAATCATAACAGTTTCTCAGCCCACAGTGTAATCAAGTTAGAACTCAGAATTCAGAAACTAACTCAGAACTGCACAGCTTCATGGAAACTGAACTGGCTCTTAAATGTTGACTGGATAAACAATGAAATGAAGGCAGAAATCAAGATGTTCTTCGAAACCAATGAAAACAAAGACACAACATACCAGAATCTCTGGGACACATTTAAAGCAGTGTCTAGAGGAAAACATAGAGCAATAAATGCCCACATGAGAAGCAAGAAAAGATCTAAAATCAACATCCTATCATCAAAATTGAAAGAGCTAGAGAAGCAAGATTAAAAAAACTCAAAACCTAGCAGAAAACAAGAAATAACTAAGATCAAAGCAGAACTGAACAAGACAGACACAAAAACACACACACAAAAATTGATATTCAAAATATCAATAAATCCAGGAGCTGGTTTTTTTTTAAAAGATCAACGAAATACACAGACTGCTAGCCAGATAAATAAAAAAGAAAAGAGAGAAGAATCAAATAGATGCAATAAAAAATAAAGGGGATATCACCACTGATTCCACAGAAACACAAAGTATCATGAGAGATTACTACAAATAACTCTATGCACATAAACCAGTAAAGCTAGAAGAAATGGATAAATTCCTGGACACTTGCATCCTCCCAAGCCTAAACCAGGAAGAAGTCAAAACTCTGAATAGACCAATAACAAGGGCCGAAGTTGAGGCCTCAATTAATAGCCTATCAACCAAAAATAGAGCAGATCCAGATGGGTTCACAGCCAAATTCTACGAGACATACAAAGAAGAGCTGTTACCACACCTTGTGAAACTATTCCAAACAATCCGAAAAGGGGGAATTCTTCCCAAATCATTTTATGAGACCAACATCATCCTGATACCAAAACCCGGTAGAGACTCAACAAGAAAAGAAAACTTCAGGCCGACACAGAGACCCAAGATGGCCAATTAACAACAGCTCAGGATTGTAGCTCCCAGTGAAAGTTCAGAGAGCGAGCGGACGCTGCACTTTCAGACAAATTTTTGTTGCCCACAGACTGGGAGATTCCCGGCAGAGGAGCCACACGGGTCGCCAGAGTGACTTTTTTGGCCGGCGCGGCTATTTTGCCGGTGCCCCGGCACGGCGCTTCTGGGTGCGGAGTATACTGGACAGGGTGCTCTTTGAGTCGGGCTTGGCTGGTCCCATCCCCACAAGGAGAACAGCAATTGGAAGCGCTGAGGACTGAGAGTTTCACAGTAAGCACAGATGAACCGGGAAGGTCCAGCTCTGTGGGGAAGGGCGTCCGCCAAAGGAAAACTAAGAAACAGAAAAAACTTCATCACCGGGCGGAGAGATCCAAGATGGCCGATTAACAACAGCTCAGGATTGTAGCTCCCAGTGAAAGTGCAGAGAGCAAGTGGACGCTGCAATTTCAGACAAATTTCTGTTGCCCACAAACTGGGAGATTCCCGGCAGAGAAGCCACACAGGTTGCCAGCACGACTCTTTCGGCTGGCATGGCTGTTTTGCTGGCACCCCGGCGCGGTGCGTTGCCTCTCAGTGTGGAGTATATGCGACTGGGTGCCCTTTGAGTCGGGCTCAGCTGGTCCCATCACCACAAGGAGAACAGCAATTGGAAGCGCTGAGGACTGAGAGTTTCACAGTAAGCACAGCGGAACCCGGGAAGGCCTAGCTCTGTGGGGAAGGGGCGTCCACCAAAGGAAAACTAAGAAACAGAAAAAACTTCATCACCAACAAGCCGGACGTCCACTCAGACCCAATCTGAAAGTCAGCAATTACAAAGACGACAGGTGGATAAATCCACAAA